>CAKNYM010045916.1:15308-27241 GCA_932195095.1 Andricus curvator
ACACTTCAAGACGAATTAAACACAAACTAAAAAAATATCCATTGAACTGAATTGAATTATTTATTCAATTAAAAATAATTCAGGTAAATTAACAAAATTCGAAAGACATAATAAAATAATTCTGAATGAATGAGTAACAATTATGGGTGAATTCAAATTAATTGCAAAACATATTTGAAAATCTCTACAAATCTGTGAAAACATACAAAACCCCTCACTTCTTTTGAATGAATTCCTTAAAGTACATTGAAATATTATAAAATCCCGTAAAATTAGATGAAATTTTATAGTATTTTCTTGAATCCTGGAAAATTCATGAAAATACCTTGAGAGCTTTTAAAATCCATTAAAATCATTGAAATCTTCGGAAATCTCATAAAATTCATTTAAATATTCAAAAATATATTGAAACCTCGCAATTCCTATGAAATAGTTTCATATATTCCGAAGTTGTAAGCAAATTCTTTAAACTCTCAGAAAAATTTGTTCATTCCTCTTGAAGTCATTCAAAGCCTTTAAAATTCCTTAAAAAATTAATAATATCTTGAAAGTGCATTAATGTCTTTAAAAATACTTTATCATATTTTAAATCATTTCAAATTATATCAGGTTACCGAAATAAATTGAAAATTCCTTGAAATCTTTTGATATACCCTAAAATCTGGCATAGGTCCAATTAAATCGATCTATATTTTCGAAATTTTAGAAAACTCTTTGATACAATAACCCATGCAAATTTGTTGAAATCTCTTGAAAATGCTTTAGAATATTTTTAAATACTCTACAATATTTCAAATCCTCTGAAACCAATTGAACATTCCTTAGAATCTTTTGAAATACTGTTAAAGTTTTCAAATCCTTTCAAACCTTTGGAAATCAATTGAAACATTTTAAAGCTCTTGAAAATGCTTTAGATCTTCTAAAATACCATAAAATAATTCAAATCCTATGAGTAACATTAAATTACTGAAATCATTTTTAAAATTCCTAGGATCTTTCAAAATACCCTAAGATATTTAAAATCCTTCACAATATTTTGGAATTCCTTGACATTTTTTAAACTCTTCAAAATCCCTTGCAATTTTTAGAAGCACCCTAAAATATTTCCAATCCTTTGAAACTCTTTCAAATTATTGAAATCCTTTGCTTCTTTAAAAATCACTTGAAACTTTTTAAAGTTTACGAAAATGTCTTGACATCTTTTAAAATACTCTTAAAGTTCTCAAATCCTTTAGCATTTTTTGAAATTCTTCAAAATTATTGAAATCTCTTGGAAATGCCTTGGAGTCTTTTCGAATTCCTTACATATTTATTTTGATTATTTTTAAATTACTTGAAAGTTGAAACTTTTTAAAGCTTTCGAAAATGCCTTGCAATCTTTTAAAATACTCTAAAATATTTCCAATCCTCTGAAATCAATTAAATTACTGAAATCAATTGAAAACTCCTAGGAATCTTTTAGAATAATCTAAAAGTTTTCAAGTCCTCAGAACTTTCTTAAAATACCCTGAAACTTTTTAAATCTCTTCAAAATCAAATGAAAATTTAAAAAATATTTGAAATCCTCTGAAATCAATTACTAAAATAAATTCAAAATTCCTTGGATTCTTGAAGTTTTTTAATCTCTCTAAAATCAAATGCAAATTTAAAAAATAGCCTAAAATATTTCAAATCCTTTGAAATTCCTTCAAATTATTCAAATAAAAAAATTCCTTGAAGTCATTAGAAATTCCCCAAAATATTTCAAGGCCTTTCAAAACTTTGGAAATCAATTAAAACTTTTGAAAGCTTTCCAAAATGCCTTGGTATCTTTTAAATTACTCTAGAATATGGCAAATCCTCTGAAATCAATTAAAGTACTGAAATCAAATGAAAAATCCTTGGAATCTTCAAGAAACCTCTAAAAGTTTTCAAATTCTTCACATTTTTTTGAAATTCCTTCAAATTGTTAAAATCTCTTGGAAATACCTTGGATTCTTTTGAAATACCCTAAAATATTCCTAATCTTGAAAAATTCCTTTAAACATCCTTTTGAATCAATTAAATTACTAAAATCGGCTGAAAATTCCTTGAAATCTGTTCAAATATCCTAAAATATTTCAAACCCTTCAAAATCTGTTGGCATCCATTGAAATTATTGACATCTCTTTCAAATGCTTTGGATTCTTTTCAAATGTCCTAAAATATTCCCAGTCTTTTAAAATTCCTTCGAATTATTAAAATAAAAAAAAATTTCTTGGAATCTACTGAAATTCTTTGAAATATTTTCCTACAATATATCAATTTGAAATCTTTTAGAATCAATTGAAATTTTTTTAATCCTCTGAAATCCTACTAAGTCAGTGCAATCAATTAGAAATTCCTTAAAATATTTTATAATACCTCAAAATATTTTAAATTCTTTGAAATCTTTTGAAATTCCTTGCAATTGTTTGACGATCTTGAAAATTCCTTGGATAAAAAAATACCTTATAGTCTTTGAATTTCTGTGAAATCCCTTCAAATTATCAAAATCAATTCCTTAAAGTATCGGTGTTTTTTTTAATAGGAGTGCTTATTAAGAGCGTAAAAATGCTTAATTTGAACATGTTTTTAAATGATAAAATTTTTGATCTGTAGACATACACAGATCTCTGACATACTTCTATTCAAACCGAACAAAAATAATTATTCGAATGTGTCACTATATTGAAATCTCCATTTCCTTATATATAAGGAAATGGAGATTTCAATCCTATAGGGAAAGTAGAACCGAAACGTACACGAGTTTCACAAATGATATTTAATATGATAACTATAATTAAATTATAATGGAAATCACAGTTACAAAGCGTAAAAAGGAATAATTTGAAAATTTCTTGTTTGCGTAAACAGTTTAAAAACAGACAACCATCAAAATTGAGGTTATGGTTCATTACTCCTTTTACAGACTTTACCGTGCAACGGTTGGCAACACTGAGCCGCGCATTACCAAATACGAAAAAACACGTGACGTATTTTCGAACTCGAACTACGATTCGATTCGATTACTATTTCCCACAGTGATCCCGAAAAGACCACCTTGACATGCGCATGCTTCGACTGAATGGCGCTTATTGTTTCTAGTTCGCGTCCTCATTGGGAATTGAAATACAGGCGCGTACTACAGCCAATCAACTATATTACTATTCAAACATGCGCAGATAAAGGCGACTCAGTTAGCATCACTGATTTCAAATTCAGTACCACGCACAGACACACACTATTGTTGAATATGAGCGGCCTACAGCAAGCAAACGTTACCACCGTTACTCTCGAAAATCGTCAGAATCGAAAACGACAATATCGTTTAGAGATTTTATATTAAGGACTATAGGATTTGACCAATCGCTATTAGATGGTTCTATGATTTTCTCCTCTAAAAGTCGATCTACTTCCTCATACATAAATTCTCTTATTTTTGGTGATACATAATAATATCTTTGTTTAATCGGTTCATGTCCCTGGACATCTATTTTATGACTAGTTAAGTGTGTTGGTTTTAATTCTGTTCCCTGATCTATTATTTTTCTTCTAATCAAGTTTTCTAATTGCACTTGCTGTGCTTCATTTAATTCTACTATTCGTTCATAAATTTCCTCGCAAAATTCTAAATTTTTCTTCCTTTCTACTTTTATGCGTGCAATATTATTATTTATTACCGCATTATTTATAAAAGTATACCAATTACTTTTTCTAATTGCGAATAGTTTTTCTATTATCGAATCATTTTTTTGCTCAGTCTTATCGATAACTGTTTTCAATTCAGAATCCTTTTTCTTTTTATTAACTTCCAATGGGCCTTTAAATTCCATTTCTAATTTTCTATCTTTATTTCTTGTATATAATTTCGTATTTATTTCACTCCCTGTCTTTATTTTATTCTTATCCTTGTTTGTTGTCTTGCCTACTCTCTCTTTATTTTGACTAGCCTGCTTATCTAATCTATCGACGCCCACGCTGGCTCGTGCCAGTGTTGCGTCGCTCGCATTATAGGGTTTAGGGTGTGGGGCTGCATGCCCCCGTACACTCTCTGCCGGCTGGGGTGCTGGCGGGATCGAGTCTCGTGCATCACCTGTAAGGAGGGTTTGGGGTGGGGTGTATGGCGACACGGGAGAAGAGACTTCGCACGGTAGCAAATCTGTCTGGTTCTCCCGCACGTGGTTCCTCAGGCTAATCTTAGTTCCAAATTTTAATTTCGTTTCCTTATTATCTCTACTTCTATTTTCCTCTGTATCGTTTATTACCGGTTCCTGCATTTTACTAATATTTGATTGTATCGCATACTTAATATTTGGTAATTCTGGTAACCACCAAATCTGTTTCTCGTAATCCATTTTCAAACCTAATCTTTCTATCATATCGGTTCCCACTATTCCTATCGATCTTAATTTTGGTACCAGTCTAAATAATAAGTATTTTTCCGTATGACCTATTTTGATTGGGATTAAAACTTGTCCTATAATTTTTAATTTTTGGCCATTTGCGACCATTAGTGTATCATTCTTCGGTTTTTTAATTTCATAATCTAAGTCTTTTATTGTTTTTATGAATTTTTCACCTATGTATGAGTGAGTTGCACCGGTGTCAACTAACACTTTAGATTCCCGATCTTTGAAATCTATCATAATGTGAAATCTTGTTTCGTCCGAGTCGTTTGTGTCTGTGTCAAGTAATTCTGACGGTCTCTGATTTAGTTGATTATTATCCATCTTTAATAACCACCGCTTGCGTTTCCCTGGTCTATATTATACCAACAGTCAGTTCGAAAGTGGCCTACTTTCCCGCAATTGTAGCATGTAATGGGTTCTCGCGATCTATAGTTTAAATTTCGGTTTCTTAAATTTGGATCTATGAAATCCTGTCGACTTGGATTCATTTCACCTTTTTTATTATCCCTACTATTTTCAAAATTTGAATTTTTTGTGTTTTTATTTTGTCCTTTATTATCTTTTTTGTCTTCTGATTTACTATTATTCTCTTCCGCATTATATAAAAGCGCTGGTATTTGCGGAGACTTATTCGTTTGTTGTGTCTGTGTATTTCCTAACAGCTGATTAATCGCATTTAATAACTGTCCAGCTGGGCTCTGATTTCTGAAGCTATTATAATTATTATATAATCGCGAATTTCTTTGGAATCCTGGATTATTTTGATAATTATTATTATTTTTAAATCTTGGATTGAAAAATTTTGGATTTCCCTTTGGAAATCTCGGTTGGAATTGTTGTTTGTTTTGCTGGTTTGGATAACTCGGTTTAAACTGTTTTTGATGATTTTGTTCGTAATTTTCTTTTTCATATTTATTTTGATTATCGTTTTTGAATTTATTTTGATTTTCTTCATTCCCTGTATTTTATGTGTTTTTATCATTTTTACTATCCTCTTTGTCTAAAATGCTTAATTGTTGACCTCTAATTTTAGACTTTGCCAATTCTGTTTCCCATTCCCGTCCTAAAATTTCCAATTCTGAAAAATTTGAAAATGCATTTCTAGCAATATAAACTTTATATTCAATTCTTAAATTTTCGTACGCTGTTCGCAATTGCCATTCTAAGCTTGGTCGCGGCATTAATTTTTCAAATAATTGTTTGATTTCTGTTATGAAAGCATGAAAATCTTGTTCTTTTTTCTGATTACAGAATTTTATTTTATTTTTAATTATTTCTGTATATCTCTCATTTAAATATGCATCTTCGAAATCCTCAATAAAATGGTCTAAATTTTGCCAATTATGTCTATTGACCTGAAACCAACTTAAAGCTTCTTCTTGAAAAACAGCATCTAAATTTTCTAAAATATCTGCTTCGCTAATTTTGTAACCCCGTTTGAATCTCATTAAACTATTCAGAAAATAAGTAGGACTGTTTTCCGTATTATTTTCAAATTTTATGGGCCAGTTAGACATTATTTGGAATGGCGTTTGTATCATTCCAAATGGAAAAAGGGTTGCTTGAATCTCATGTGCATTATTATCTATTGTTTCCTCTCTTTCCCTATCGCTCTCTCTAATTCTATCTATTCTACTCTGTCTTTCTGTTTCAACTTGAGGCAAGTTTGATCTTCTCATAATTGATTGCCTTTGCATTGGTCTCGGTAAGGAGTATCTGTCCCCTTGATCGCTACTTCTATTATTTATTATCCTTTTCCTTGCACCTGCTAACGCGTGTCTTTGCTCATTATAATTTAATTCTGTTTCTTATAAACGAACAGTATTATTACGTATTTTATTTTGAGTCGTTAAATTTTGTGTTGAATTTAAAATTTAATCCATTTTATCATTTAGATTTTTAATCTCTTTTAAAAGTTCTTTTATTTTAATTTTATCACTTTTATTTTCTTCAAAATTGATTAATTCTTCTGCACCATTCCAAAATTCAATGTTATTCTCTACAAATGAATCAATTTCAAAAGTTTGATTATTTATTTTTTCATTTTCTTTTTCCTGCCTTTCTATCTCTATTCGTAATCGTTCGCGGCCTGTTCTTGCTTTCTCTGCTCTTTCTCTATCTATCCTTTCTCTCTCTTTTCTAAGTATTTCATCTCTTTCTAAACTACTCAATTCTAAACGTCTTCTATCTCTTTCTAATGTTTCGAGTTCTTTTCTCTTTGTTTCTATTTCGCTATCTATTCTGTTTCTTTCTGACTCCTGACTTTCAAAAGTGCTACTATTTTCATTATCTATTCTCCAATTACCTAACGTATTTTCGGTATTGGGAGACAGTAAACCAAATGCTCGTATTTGCTGGGTACTACTGTTATGTCGGTGTGGGTTTGACGTACTTTCTGTATGTGTTTGTGTTTGTCTTTTCGTTCTTGGGATTGCACCTGTGTTTTGATTCAGTTGTACCGTCCCCCAATCTAAATCTCTTCTAACCGTTACTGATTCGAAATTAATGTTTCTCACTAAATTTTCTGTTCTATCATTGTTTTCGACCGATTGACTCTCAATGTTTTCATTTTCTAAATTATTTGCACTTGCTTGTGCATTATTTTCTTCGATTATAATTTCTAGAATTACCTCATTTTCCCTATTATCTCTAACATCTTCTACCGGGTTTGACATTTTCGGAATAATTTTTATTTTTCCCGATCTCAGTTGCATTCGACTTTTCTTTCTAATCTATTCGGCCTAGCTCAGGGGTTTCTATGGCTGATTAAAAACCGGCACGTTCACACAGGTGAGCGTCTGGGTTTTTACTACTGCGGGGTTGTGCGTGGCCTGACCACGTAGCGGAAGTATCCACTGAGGGCGGGAACGCTTGGGGTTGCTTGAGTTACGTGACTCACTGTGATTTCTAAACTTGCGCGCCAATTTCTGTTACTGACGCCGCTTTGCTTCTATTTCGTATAATTTTCATTCGATTTTTTCCTAGTTTTTTCCTATCCGTTAATCTTTCCGATTTCTACGTATTTTGTTTTTATTCTCGATTTTTAGACCCTTCACTTATCCAATACTGCTATGAGGAGTACAAATAAAGCGTTTTTTCTCAGGTTATTTTTATTTTTTGTTCAAGGTGGCAGGGCTTGCAAGCACGCGAAGTATACCAACTATTTTTAACGGACATTTATAACAGTCTACCCGCACTTTTTCGAGCTAATTACATTTCTACCCGCACTTTTTTCTAAAACATTTTATTCAACAACATTTTCATACAACAATTTTCAAAATTTTAAAAACTTTCTAACATCAAAATTTCAAACAATTTAAAGAAGAAAAATTTTCTCAATGGCACACATGCAGTAATTCATTTTAAAGTTCATCATTTTATGACTTCTTCTCGACTTGGAGGGGATTTTTGGTGGGAATTGTGGATTTTTTAAAGGTGGGCGCCAAATTTGTGAGGGATCTCGCAAATTAAAGGAAGGGTGGGATTTGGAACGTTGAGAAGCGGGTGAAGTCAATCATGGGAAGACATTTAATAATAAAGTGTGGTTTATTTATCCAACTTACAGGCTTGACTCTCATGAGTCTTCGTTCTCGTAAGCCCGGACCGGGCGGTGAAGCCAAGAGCGGGCGTGTGATGGTAGTGGATACTCGGGCGATGAAGCCAAGGTATCTGGAGATCTAGTTGATCCTTGATGGATCGGCAATGAGGACTTAGATCCTGGGGATCGCGCCGCGTCGTTATGGAGACACGGAAGGGGTTGGATTTCAACAATGGTATTACCGATTGACGAGGCCGGCAGCACAAGACTAACGGGACTGTTAGGTCGCACAAGACTGACTCTTGAGGACGAGGAGTTGGGTATTAGAACCAGGAAGTTAGTCCTCTCCCCACTCCTGGTTCTAAGCCTACAGGGTCGTCTTTACTTGGGTCCTTGTAACTTTGTTACACATCTTATATTCGGATGTGACCATCCAGACGGATCATTACATCCGAGCCAATCGACCTGACATCGTGATGCGAGCAAAAATAGGTGGAAGAGTCTACATCATCGACATTACTTGTCCACTTAACCGAAATTTGCAGGCAACCTATGCAACCAAGATCCATAAGTATAGCGAGCTAAGGCATGAAGTAAAGGCAATATGGAGGAATGTAAGGCATGCATCTATTCATTCTATTGTGATTTCGGCTACAGACAATGTGCACGCAAGATGCAGTGAACATCTTGAACATTTAGGAGTCAGTAGGGTACTGGCGGCAGTTGAGAAGGCGGTTTTATTGAACACCTGTCGCATTGTAAGAAACTTGCTAGACCATCAGGAAGCAAGTGACTAAGAAACCTATGGCGTGATACATGGTAGCTCTAAGAAAGCATCCAGAGGCGACTGTTGTCACCTCCAACACTCACGGCCGCTGTGTAAGGATAACAGCGGTGAAGACAAACTGAAAACTACACCATGCTCCTAATTTTGTACCTACAACATCATTGCAAATGATTTCAAACATCGTATTAAAATAACTTATAACATCCTCATCTCATCAGTCACTTGACTTAGTCCGTGGCTATGACGAAAAACCGGGTTCACCCGAGAAAAAGTTTGAAAAAAAAATAAATAATGAGTAAGATTGGTAGCTTTAAAAAAGTATCCAGAGGTGAAACCTTCATCTCCAACTTCCCGCTCTTGCTTACCTTCTAGGACAGAAGGAGCAGAAGCGGATGGCGTACACGTTCCAGTTGTGTCGGGATTGTTTGCTTTAAGGAACCATGATCGTAGATTCCGGAGCCTACAACTTCTCACATAATGAGTAATAGGCGTAGGGATGTGGGACCCCATCGCCCGAAAGCTCCGGCTCTTGCAGTCAGCCACGTTGCTTTGGGCTAACTCCCCAATGCAATGAATTATACGGTTACGACACGAGTATCGCGCAGTGCCACCCACAATAGGCCTCTCCCGGATGGAGGCCATGGTTCAGCTGGGAGTGGCAATAGGACCAAACCGAGGCGACGACCAGGCAATGGCCCCGGACAAACGCGAGAACATCGATTTAAGTGGTCGGACCAACTCAGGAGGGACATCCTTACCTGTTGGTAAAAAAGCTCACCAGCGCGAAGAGGATTCATGCAGAGGTTACACGACCATTGGGTCAATATGCACCCGGAATATGCTAATCAAACGCCTCAGTATTTGAGAGATCAGGTATCCTTTTTACGAAAGAACGGATATGAAGCTCTTTATCGACAAGAAGAAGAGCAGCATCCTCCAGCGAACATTCCACCCGTTCCAGCAAGACCACCTTTGCAGATAGCCGATAATGCTAACATGAGAAGTAGGAGGACTATCCACCAAAAAGTCTTTCTCAGCATGGACAAATCAGCTGAAGCTTATACTACACTCCCCGATTTGCTCCCCGAAGATGTTAATCTCTGGAATCTGAACTGTGTTGTTTACGAGAAGGCGGTATCCCTGCTGAGCGACAGTAGAAGTAACGAAACTTCAGTACGTCTGAGTAAGACTCGCGAGCGTATTGCACAGCTTCAATTCAAAATTGAAACGGCGAGACGGCATGCATCAAATATTCAGTGCGTGATTAGCTACATAACATTAAATAAAAAATTCACTCCAAAAGTTAGGGCACTTGCTCGAAACTTGAGGAAAGCAAATCACACGCTGAACAAGTGTAAACTGTTGACCATCAAGCAGCACTGGACGCAAAAAATAAGATCTCTTTCAACAGCGAAACAGCGCCTTGAACGGCGAGTAAAGTGGATTCAGGAAAATTCCACCTTTTCTACTCATCCTTCCCGTCTGTTCAATAAAACGTCACGTGCCGTTAAAAATCCGCCTAGTCGAGAAGAGATTCAAGTCTTCTGGGAACAAGTATATGGAGATACTTATCAGCTAAATGAAGACGCTTCAGATATATCACTCGTTCGTAACTTTTGCCAAAGGCAAAGGTTACAAGGTCCAGAGGAAGAGTGTCCACTAATTACTGCTGAAGAAGTGAAGAAAGTTATCGCTAGAACTAAGAACTTTTCAGCGCCAGGGCCAGGTAAAATCAACAACTTTTGGTGGAAGAAGTTTACTTCTACGCACCAACATCTAGCTCGTATATTTACTACTTTCTTAAACGGAGAACAACCCGTCCCGCAGTGGCTAGTGGAAGGACGCACGGTATTGATTCCTAAGACCGGAGATTTGTCAAGTCCAAAGAACTACAGGCCCATAGCTTGTTTAAACACCAGCTACAAGCTATTCACTGGCATCCTCAAAGAGAAGATATTAACATCTATCGAGCCGGTATGGAGTGCAATAGTTGAACAACGTGGATGCAAGAGAGGTCTGGCAGGTTGCAGGGAGAACCTGTTAATAGACAGGTGTATCACCCAGGACTCGATCAGGTATCGACGCAATCTGTCCATGGCTTGGATTGACTACCGTAAGGCATTCGATAACACGAACCATTCGCTGCTTATTAAGCTCATTGAGTGCATGGAGGTGCATCCAAAAATAGTGAGATGCATAAAAGAGCTTATGCTCTTGTGGCGGACAAGATTTGTCATAACATCTGACAAAAGACAAGTGACTACAAGCTATATCACATATAAGAAGGGAGTCTTCCAAGGAGACTCTCTAAGTCCGATACTTTTCTGCATCTCCCTCTTGCCTCTATCTATTGTGCTCCGAGGCAAAAGCTCTGGATACCTATGTGGCCGCCGAACAAAAGAGAATATAAGGTCAACCACCTTTTATACATGGACGACCTTAAACTCTTTGCTTCCTCGAAAGAGGACCTTAACATCCTTGTGGAGGCGGTAAATAGGTACTCTAAAGCGATTGGCATGAGCTTCGGATTGGACAAGTGTGCCTGCGTCCACCTACACCAAGGAAGACTAGAAACTACATCATCGGGTCACGATCAGGATGTTCAACTCATCGGCGGAAATACCATTCAACATCTTGGTATTGGAGAAACATATACATATCTTGGAATACCGCAAGCGGAAACCCATGATGTGCTTGCGCTAAAAACGGCCCTTGGAAAAAGGTATCGCCAAATTCTCAGAAAAATTTGGGCTTCCGAATTATCTGGAAAGAATAAGATTCAGGCGACCAATATGCTGGCCGTTCCTATACTGCTCTACACGTTTGATGCAGTAAAATGGAACGTCGATGAGTTGAAGCAACTTGACCGAAGCACACGCAAGATGATGACAATCCATCGACGTCATCATCCTAGATCTTCCGTACCCCGAATATACCTCCTTCGAGATAAAGGGGGTAGAGGCTTGCTGAGCTTAGAGTGTCTTCATCGCAGAACGGTTCTGGCTACAGCTTGCTCAGTTCTAAACAGCACAGATTTTCTCATGCGACTAGTACATCAACATGAAGTCGTCAATATTGCGGCGTTTCTATATCGTGCCGCAGATAGGGCCGCAGAGGAGCTTGGCCTCCCATTTGATTCCAGCGACACTAAGCATGGCCTAGTATCACTAACACCTTTGGTGCTCAAAAGTCGTGTACA
>CAKNYM010045916.1:27641-42218 GCA_932195095.1 Andricus curvator
AACCATGATCGTAGCTTCCGGAGCCTACAACTTCTCACAAAAAATATTGGTTTCTTGGAGTTCACCACCAAATACTTTTTTTTTTGTATGCTAGAACTATAATGCTATAATATATAACTATAATGCTACGTGGAGTCATTACACCTTCACTCAGTTTAGAGTAATGTTATTTTCCTTCAGATACTTGCTATCTTCGAGGTACTGCAAAACCTTGAGCAAATTTCGTGGATATTTACTTAACATCGGAATATTTTACGGTTTCTCAACTAGTTATAATTCTACCTTTACTGCTTACATACCTTTACACTTACACCCTTTTTCCTTATATGGAATTCTTTAAATATTTTACGTACCATGATTTATCTATTATTTCGTTATCGTTACTTGGCCTTTATATTCATAAACTATTTTCTATGCCATATTTATTATAAATTGTATTATAGTTGTGTAGGGTTCGCAAACATATACATTTCTATTTTTAATGTATATTTACAATTTAAGATGTACAATAGTTACTTGGGGCTCACAGCTATATATAAATTAATTGTTTCTATCCAGGCTAAGAAATGATTAGCTGGGAAGTTTATTCCTTCTTATTTTCGACTTAATTTCTGTGCGAGAGGCTGGATTCTAGTTGTTGGGTTTCCCGAATTCTCAATAGCCATACGAATGTCAGTTGTGCAGACAGGGCTTGCCCTAATCCAAGAACCCTGGTTATATAGGGAAAGGATTAGTGGCTTGTTAGGGTCTGGCTCCATATATAAGGAGCCACGCAAAAAAAATCAAGGAAATGCATAGCCGTCAAGGGTATGGTTGCGATCTTGGTGCCTAAACTCTGCTCCAGGAATCTCACAGTTATTAAGGTGAAACTCAAGGGCAGAAGCAGAGAAAGGCTAGAAGTGTTTATCGCCTCGTCTTATTTCACAAGCGATGCTGAAGAACCCCGCCTTCCAGAGAGATGGGGGCTATAATTCAGCACTGCCAGTAGAACAGGAATGCTCTGCTGTTCAAATGTGATGCAAACTTTCATCATCCGGTGTGGGGCAGCACAAACATCAATGATAGAGGGAGAAATTTAATCGAATACCTAGCGGGCACTGAGCCGGAGATTCTGAATCAAGGTGATACTCCCACATTCCAAATTAAAAACAGGAGTGGTGTTCTCGATTTGACTCTATGCTCCGATGAACTGATAAGCAGGGTAGTGAGCTGGAGAGTCTCCGATGAGGGGTTTCTCTCGCAACACAAATATATCTTGTTCTGGTTAACCCTAGGAAAACCGGCTGGTTCAAAGATCAGAAACCCCAGGAATACACTTCTGGACTCATATGAAAAGGAACTCAAAGGCAGGCTTCTGGAATTCCCAAAAGCTATGGTACCATACATGAGTTCGAGCACGCCGCGCATTTTATGCAAAAGGACTCTGACTACATCATATGAGAACAATTGCCCTACAAGAACAATTAAGTCTACGAAAAGAGCAGAATGGTGGAACACCCACCTGTAAAACTCCGTAAACGACTAGAGCGTTGTGAAACAGGGCAAACAGAACTAAATTGACTTCAGACTGGGGCTCAGTATGAATACAATAAAAGTATAAGAATGTATAAACAGGAGGATTGGAGGAGCTTTTGCGAGGAGTTGGAGAACATTCCGGAAATAGCGAGGCTCCACAAGATCCTGGCAAAAAACCCGAAAGCTCGCCTTGGACTCATAAGGCTCGATGATGGTGAAACAGGCGTGCGGCAGCGAGACCGCTCTCGATGCGAAGAAACACACAGGTAATCAGTCTGCGCTTAACAGTCGATGAGAAGAAGTGTTTGGCATGAGACTCTCCGATTCCGAGAATTCCACTCTCTCCGTAGAATTATGTTCGCCGACTATCCAACCGAGAGATCTCAGTTATAGGGCCTACGCATGGTTTTAGGAATCACTGGAACGTTAGGACATATATGTAATCGAATAAAATAAAAAAGGGGAGAATTATTAACTCAAATAATTTATAATTACAAAAGGTATTTTCATCTTTTTACGCTTTTCCCTACTCAGTGACATGTTGTGGCTGACTAATTTAGAGCGGCACTAACAGATCCTCTTTCAACCCGTCACCATACGGGAGCTCAAGGATCATGGTGCTAAAGCTCTGTTTTAGTTTTAGCCTATGCGATACTAACGCGAAAAGGAGTCAATCTAAATTAATCTACTCGTGAAGTGTCTGACAACATTGAGAGAACCAAATTGATCTTTTAACCCGTCACTATACGGGAGCTCATTCAATGGAGTCTTTTTCTTTGTTTAACACTATTTCTATCACAAATAAATTAATTGATACGTTCAAACAGAAAATTACTGGTGTCCTAGGAACTGAATTATTTCCCAGAATGGATCCTGTAATTTTGTTTTTCGAGCACCAAAGGCGTATGAGGAGGGATGAAGGATTAACAATAAAATGTTAAAAGGCACAAAATGAGATCTTAAGAGAATTTTTCCTTACAGAATTTAAGAGCCAGGAAAATGAGACAAAATTTCGTGATCTGGCAAACATTGCACTGAAATTTGCATATCGAGTCTCATTTAGTAAAATCATCATTCAAAAGAAGTTCCAGTCGTTCCTCAGGGAGTGAGAAAACCGAAGAAAAATATTTAGAGACGCAAAATCTGGGCCATTCGATACAATTGGATTTAGAAGCAATTACTATTGTTAAATGAAAATTGAAGCTGCCCTGAGAAATCCAGATGTCAGAAAAATGAAAGTAAAGCTCATATAAAGAATAATGTTGCAAATGATACCCGCCTGGTGCGTCGTGTCACCAAACATTGCGTGATTTCTCGAGTCGCGTGTTTTACAGGACCATTGTGCTCGACCCGCTGAGAGGTCATAAAATCATAATAGAACGAAATTAAATTTTATTGATATTATCTCGATATGAATGAAACCCATTAACCTTCCTGAATGGAGTAATAAATTATTAAAGCTAAACGATATCATTAAGACAGAAATAGAATCGATAAACTTTCTGAATAAGGATAATAAACCGTTAACACTGAATTTAAATACTATCGCAGAAACAAGCGAAAATAAATCATAAAATGTATGCTACTAATTAAACACGAATAAAAGCTCTTAATGCGAATTAATCATTTAATTAAAATCCAGCTTTTGTGAAATTAATATTGAACTTCGAAGATCAAGAATTATTTTTTTTTCATTTTGGCAAATAAAATTCTTTTTCGAAAATGGCCGATAAGGAAACGGTTGAAAAAAATCCTCAAAGTAAAGTTAAAACATGGATCGAATTGTAAAAATCGGTTTTGGAAAACAACGAAGGAATAGTGCTCGACGAATTAACTGATGGATCGAATTTTTAAGATTCACAACTCAAGAGCGATCATGCTTCAAATCAAGATCAACTGGAAAATCCTGGTCGATCGAAAATCAATATCGCGAATAACACGACTGACCTCTCGCAAAATGTAAACAATTCAAACGATGAGGATAGGAATATGTTACCTGCACGAAAATCTCTCAATAGCGAAGTCGACACCGATGAGGAGGAATTAAATGATATAGCGGCGGATATAAATAAATTACAAGCCGATGTCAACAAAACACTTAGCAGCTAATATAGAATGATTGTGTCCTTTCGAAAAAATCGTCCAAAAAGTTACGAAGCCCATGTGGAATTGAACCACAGAGGAGGCTCTTTTACGGTAAAGTCCGAAAAAATCGATAGACAAAATAGTCGTCAAAAAGAAAGATGTGATGTTCAGGGCCGATATTTAGAAGAAAATATTGAAGAGGTTGAAAAGAAAGTCAATTCATTAATAAAGATCACCAAAAACATGCATCAAGACCAAGCCGATTTAATTGTTACAAATATGCAAAATAGAAAACGATTACAAGATGTCGAGGAACAAAAGTTTACATTACAAACGCGTATAGATAGAAACACCGGAACAACTAATGTGAGAATTCCGTGGTTAAAAATTATCCAGTTCCTAAATTTTCCGGTGGAATATAGTCCGGGATAATCCAACCAGGAAAAAAGTTTTGGAACGATGATATAAGATTTAAAATGGGAAAAGATCTACTATACGGCTTTTACATGCCCAGTAAACTTTCAAGATCAGAAAATGGGTTCATAATGATCAATAACGTGAGAGATTCAATTCTGCCACTCTCTGAATGCGAAATAATGAAATGTTTGGCTAGCCACTTCGATGAGGAAGTCAGGGCCGCATTTATCCTTAGAAATATAAGAACTTGCGAAAAATTCACTGAGTTCTTAGAATCATTGGACCAAGCAGGACCATTAAATTATCGCGAGCAGTATTCACCACGTGATAATTCGGCATATAATCAAAACTATTATGAGGGGTATCAAAATTTTCGTCGAGATGGTAGAAATAGTTTTCGGGAAAAAGATAGATATAAAAATCAGGGTTCTTCATGCGGATATCAATATAAAAATAATTTTCAGGGCGATCAGAGAAAGTCAAATTTGGAAAATCATGGACCCATACCTGCAAATAATCAGTCAGACAGACATTACAGCCGCGATTATAATGGTCAGAATCATTACGATGAATCGAAATCAGAACCAATATAATCGGGAAAGATATGACGAAAGAAACTGGGGCTTTGAAAATCGACAGAACCGTGCTTCTTATAACAACACGTGAGTGGTCAAATGGTCCAAATTACGCAAATGCGAATAACTCTTATAATAATAATATATAATAATCCAACGATATCCATATGGAGTAATCAACACCTATGCCATCCCTGTTCTCACGTACTCCTTTGGGCTCATCAAATGGTGGAACACCGACCTCGAACGATTAAACAGAATCATCAGCGTAGAAATGACGTAACACCGTATGCACCACAGTAATTCGGGGATTGAAAGGGTAGTTCTACCACGACATAGAGTGCGTAGGGGCATTGTAGATGTCAGGAAACTGTGTGAGTCACAAGTTATACAGTTGCGGGACTATTTTAACAGCAAGCGAGATGTTACGCTTTACAATACGATCTGTAAAGCGGATCTTGACTACACGCCCTTGAATTTGTCCTCAGAGGAGGCCTTGAATATCAGGGCAGAAACCATAGACGAATTAGAAACGCAATGGAGACAGAAAGCCATCCACGGCGAACATTCCAAAACGTTAGATCAATATGAAGTGGATAGTGAGGCATCCAATATTTGGCTGAGAAAGGGAGTCCTGTATCCAGAAACGGAAGGATTCGTCATTGCGATTCAGGATAGGGATGTGACCATCCAGACGGATCATTACATCCGAGCCAATCAACCTGACATCATGATGCGAGAAAAAAAAGGTGGAAGAGTCTACATCATCGACATTGCTTGTCCACTTAACCGAAATTTGCAGGCAACCTATACAACAAAGATCCATAAGTATAGCGAGCTTAGGCATGTAGTAAAGGCAATATGGAGGAATGTAAAACATTCATCTATTCATCCTATTGTGATTTCGGCTAAAGGCAATGTGCACGCAAGATGCAGTGAACATCTTGAACATTTAGGAGTCAGTAGGGTACTGGCGGTAGTTGAGAAGGCGGTTTTATTAAACACCTGTCGCATTGTAAGAAACTTCCTAGACCATCAGGAAGCAAGTGACTAAGAACCTATGGCGTGATACATGGTAGCTCTAAGAAAGCATCCAGAGGCGACTGTTGTCACCTCCAACAATCACGGCCGCTGTGTAAGGATAACAGCGGTAAAGACAAACTGCAAACTACACCATGCTCCTAATTTTGTGCCTACAACATCATCGCAAAGGATTTCAAACATCGTATTAAAATAACTTATAACATCCTCATCTCATCAGTTCTCTCTCATCTCATCAGCCTTCAAGTGGTACCGTAGAAAATGGAATTTATAAACGAGAAAATAAAAGTCCAGGAAATGTGAGCTCTGGAAATGGGCAAAACGAAAACCGAAATAATAGAAATAATATAAGCAAAATCAATGGAACGAATGGAATACCCCGTAATAATTATGGAAATAAACAAACTCGTTATTTAGAACAAAATATTGAAAATTATGATTTTTCAAATGGTCACGATGACTCGGGAAATGGTCGAGCCTCGATTTGATAAAAAATAACGCGATAGAGGGAAATCCGGAGCAAAATGCTTTTAAAAAACCTCTTTCATTAGATATGCGCGGCGATTTATTAGAAAATGAAGATTATGGAATAATTAGGACTCTTGATAAATGTCCAATAATGTATGTGACTATACAAAATATAAAAACGAAAGCCTTGATAGATATGGACAGCGAAGTTACATGTATTTCCGAAACATTTCACAAAAATAATACCAAAAGATTCAGAAAGTCCGAATTATTACATATAGTAGGCACAAATATAGTCGGTGCTACCGGCGCAAAACCTGTGAAATTGAAGCATCAAGTATATGCAAAATTTGAAATGGGCAACTGGGATGGTGCCTACGTGTTTTTAATTGTTCCTAAATTGAATAAAGAATGTATTATTGAGGCTGATTTATTAAAAAGATTGAAAAGTAAAATTGATTTTAATGAGGATACGAGTAAAATTGAAAGATAAGGAGAATACGATAAAAGTTGAATTAATGGACGAAGTTTCAAAGCGAACAAGATTAATATTTCATCCCGAGAATTCTTAAAAAGAGAAGTATTTGAATTATATAGGAAAATTTTTCGTGGCAGATGAAAGCCATCCAAATGTCGTGAGAGAAATAAATAATATTGAAAATTACGACGATGTTCAAAATCGATTTGCATTGCGTGATGATGAATTTAATGAAAAAGTAGCACAGTGCATGTTGTTAGATCTAAATAAAAAATAAAGGTTCCACAAGCTAATCCAGCTTTATAAATTTTTTTTCAAAGAAACCAGGTCGAATCTCAGTGTGCGAACAAGAATTAGAAATAAGCGGTAAAAGACTAATCTTAATGAAAACGTATCCGGTATCAATGTTTTAAGAGACTCTTCGTGTTTATATTCTCAAAAATTATTCCTTTCTAACAAAAAGAAATAGTTGAAATGTCTGTCGCTTGTACTTTAGGCGCGAATATACAGCTGACGCCAGCGTTGCAATTACTAGTTCAGACAAAAAGGATGAGGAAGCAAACTCCGTTCTTCAGCTCAAAGGAATGAATATTGAAGCACTAATCCCATGGGCTATTAAAAATGAATCACAAATGCGTACGTTTAAAATAAATAAAAATAAAATATATGGCTCTAGGAAGCATATTTCAAAACATTTAAATGATAATATACCCTCACTCGAGCGAAACTCGACTGCAGTTCTGGACACGATAGATGTAATTAGCGAAATTAAAAAACTCTACTCGATAAAAGAATCGAAGAGCAAAATAATAATATATACAAATTCGGGTAAGTTTACTCCTAAGCGTAGGAAGCCCGAAATTATGAATCGTGAATTAATTTCAGCTTATTTCCTGTCTTCAAGTAGAACGAATATTATCAATGGGAACAAAATAAAGCCATTTATGCTACCAAACAAATACACACAAACAAAAGGTGCGCCGCCTATTCATCAATGGAATATTGAATTTTCACAGGGAGACATTGCAAATTATTCGAGGAGCAAAAATCAAAGATAGATTTGGAAAAAGTGGCTGAAAGTTCCCCCTAAGCCACCCCACAATCTACTAATCCAAGTGAAAATGTGGGGAAGGTACCCAGGAAGACCACCGGACTTTCTTCACAACATGGAACAACCCGAGACATAAGTAAAAGATGTGTTCTTTCCGTACTATGGATATTCGACCAGAAAATATCATCATCATCATCAAAATTTAAAGTTTCAAAGGAAAACGAAAGACATTGCCAAACTCGTGATTCAATTAATTATTGTAAGAGAAGAAATTGGGAATAGTCTCAAATATAAAATAATATAGTACACTTTGAAACTTGGTCGAACTTATCCTACTGGAAATGTAAATAATTGAGTTGTATAAAAGAAGATAAAACTTTAATTAATGAGAAAAATGCTATAGGAGCACAAATTTGGGAGAATAAGTTAAATATAAGTCAAAAGGATGTTCGAAAATGAAAGAAACTCGCAAAATATTTATATACAAACAGAAAGAAGTAGAATTAATATGAAACAAAGAAGAAGAGAAGAGTAAAATTTCATACTTTACTAATTAAGAAAGGAAAAATATATAGAATATGAAATATAGAAATAACAAAATTACATAGGTATATAGAAAATGAAAACAAGATAAACAAAAAGGGAACTGTAATTGCCAGCGACAAAATATACTATATTAGGAAATAACAATATTGTACTAGAATCAATGCGAGTATACTCAGTGTGAAATTGACTTTCGATCAAACAGGATCGATTTTAAAATAAGAATACCGCTTAGGGGGCACAATTAACCCGTACTTTTCAGAAAATTTCGAAACCAACCAATTTTTGTTATTCGTTGCATCCATTTAAGGGGCAACAAAACCCAAAGCATTAACAGTTGTTCAAAGTTCATTACTGAAGCACTCACTCTCAATCATCTTCAATACTTACACATTAATTTTAATAAAAAATTGAATATAAAATGATATATGCAGAAAAAAGCAAATATTTTTCTTTTTTTCTATTAAAGGTATGAATTTTTCTAAAAATTCGGAACATTCTTCCATTCAGAGGCACTGAAACGGTTCTGTATAATTCCATCAGTCATATTTATAAAATTTAAATAGAGCAGGAGAAAATCTGAGCGATACCTAACTGAAAACTCGCGAATTCTTAGGCGAAAGGATAAAATACATCACATACATGTGTTACGTGAAACAAGAATGATTGCGTACGCAACCCCTCGGAAAGAGGGGATGAACGGGCGCGCAGCAACAAGACCGCTCTCGATGCGAAGGAACGCACAGGTAATCAGTCAGCCCCTAACACTCGATTAGAAGTATTATTTGGCGTAAGGCTCTCCAATTCCGGAAATTCCACTCTTTCCGCCGACTCTTCAACTGAGAGGTCTCAGGTATGAGGCCTACACATGTTTTAAGAGAATTTTTCTTACAGAATTTAATAGCCAGGAAAATGAGACAACATTCCGTAATCTGGCAAATATTGCACTGAAATTTGCACAAAATCGAATCTCATTTAGCAGAATGATCATTCAAAAGAAGTTTCAGTCGCTCCTCAGGGAGAAGGAAAACAGAAGACAAATATTTAGTTACGCGCGACTTCTGGACCGCGAATTATCACATGCGTAACTTCACAAAAATGAAAATAGGAATTGGTAAATTTCAAAATTAGAGAAAAATTTATGGAAAAGGTAAAATCAATCTGAATTTAATGTATGAAAAATCAATATTGATCGATCACGAGAATGTCAAAGCAATTCAATTTTCGCTTCTGTGAGCTCATTTCCCATAAAAGATTTTAAATAATCGAACTTAAATCTGGATCAAGGAAGGAACAGCTACATTTCTACGGAATTCCTTTTAGAAAATTACTTTAAGATTCAGGGTCTGAAACTGGAATCCTAGATAGCAAACTGAACTGGGCGAAGCACCTGGAGACCCAGTGCAGGAAATGTGTCATGACTTTTTGGATGTCCAGGAGAGCCTTTGATTCGTCGTGGGGTCTAGGGCCTAAAATGCTTGCATGGCTCTACTCTGCTGTCCTTAAACCAAGGCTCCTATATGCAGCCATGGTCTGGTAGCCACCGGCTAAAGTTAAAACGATTCAGGACAGGCTGCGATGATTACAAACGCTAGCGTTTAGGGGTTTGTTGGGAGCAATAAGGACTGCGCCCACAGCAGCGGTAGGATTCATGTTCAGTGAAGAAGTCCTACATGTTGCGATAACTGCAGGGGCGACTCACGCGATGGGCGGCCTAGCAAGAGTAAATAGAAGGACTTGGGGGACTAGACACATTAGTCTCCCAAGCACACTGCCGATTCTAGAGATGAGGCAAGATAAAATAACAAAACGCTCCAACTTCACCAAAACTTTCCGCGTCTGTATCCCAGGCAGGGATATGTGGAAAGCAAATGGTAAACCGCTCCTTCAAGGGGAAATCTGGTACACAGATAGCTCCAGAGGAGAGGAAGGGCCAGGAGCAGACATTATTAGAAGAAAACACTGCTAGCATGCAGATTACAATCTGTTTGGACAGCCAAGCGACATTAACTGCAGTTGGGAAACCAGACATAACATCAGAGCTGGTTTTGGAAAGCAAAACGGCATTAAACCAACTAGCAGAAAAGAACAAAGTGGCTCTCATATGGATCCCTGATCACTCAGGAATCAAGGGCAACTAAAAGGCGGACCAGTTGGCAAAATGCGGCGCAGCAAGTGAATACATAGGACTGAAACCGGTACTGGGACTAGCGTCTTGCTGCATCGAGATGGCCATCAAAATCTGGATCCGAAAAAAGCACCAGGAGTACCGGTAGCAAATCCAGGGTTGCGACAGGCGAAAGCCATCATAGGCTGTACGTATAGATTGGACAGAGCTAGGGAAATCCTGCGTTTACCCAAGAAAGACATAAGGATAGTGGTTCAGATGCTTACTGGGCACAACCACCTGAACTATAATATGCACAAAATGTGGTATAACCCCACGACAAAGTGCAGGGAATGCAGCAGAGATGATGAAACATCCCTGCATGTCGTATGCCAGTGCCCGGAGTTAGCTAGGCTCAGGTAGCAAACCCTTGGGGCCCATTTTATGGAACCTGATGATATCATAACGCGATCAGTGATTGACATACCAAGAGGTCTGGGGTCAACTACTGAGAGCGAATAGTTGAGGGTGTGGCATAATAGGCCTTACAGATTGAGCACCAGGGGGACTCCATCGAGGCTCCCCGCCCGCAATTAAACTAAACTAAAAACTAAACTACTTCCTTAATAGTCATAATTTGCAGGCAAAAATGTGTTACTTCCTTTCATGTTCGAGCGTCACTCTTTGACATTCATAATAATTGACAGAGCTTCCTCTTTTCAATTTTAATTCTATGAAGGTCGTTTAAAAAATTCTCGGCCGAACATAGAAAAAAACATGAATTATAACAGAAGTCTGTGTTATTTTTCAACATAGTCTTCTTTAAATTCAATCCACTTAGACCAACGATTTTCTAACTTCTTCACACTCTCAGTATAGAAGGATTACTCCAACCCTTCAAAATACGCCTTGGTCGCAGCGATGATCTCTGCATTTGATGAAAATCTCCTTCCGGAAAGCATTTTTTTTTTGTCAGTGGGAGCTGAATATGGTGAACACGGTGTGTGTCGCAGCAACTTGAAGTGCAGTAGGTATATTTTCGCGACTATTTTTTCGATGCAGAGGTTTACTCTGTAGAGTTTATTTAAATTCCGAAAATTTAAAGTATTCCTTTCCTGTCAAACCTTACGCTATAAGGTTTACCCATGTTGAGTTAAAATTAAAAATATTGAGGAGTTCCATCTTTGAGGAACGTAACATATCGCAAATCGATAAGGAAGCGATAGAGTTTACCGATATTGTAAGTAATATGCGGTAAACCTTCTTCGAATTGCCACACGCAGCGGAGTGCACAACTAGCACAGGTAACACCGGAGTGTGGACTTACCTGGCTACTAGAGGGATGAGCTATTAAATAGCCGCTCCCGACAAGAAAGCTTGTCTTTTCCCCGATGCGTCGGCTAGAGCACCAGCTCTAAGGGAATAACTGCGGTTACCCCTTAGAGAACTAATAGGTTTTCTGAATTAGATGCGCGTTGCGATTCTCTATACTTAGTTATCAGAAAGGATAGAAAGGACGTGTAGTCCAAAAAGAATCTTATTCGAAGTAAGAGAGGATTCTCTCATAATTAGAATTGTGCACACAATTATACGTGTTTACATAACAGTCGTGTTATCTTGTCAGACGGCCATACGACAAGGTATATTACTATATACAATTATTGATTTTCCGTACCACGTGTTCGCCAGCTGTGAGGGCACTACTAACGTCACGGACCTTTAAATGTTTCCAGGTATTTCACGTCATTTCCCGAGAAAATAGTCGGGAACTCTTTGTAGGGAAATACCTGCAAAAATTTAAATGTAAAGTGGGATTTAAATCCTATGAATGAAAATAGCATATGCTTAACGTTTTCTGTCTCTTTTCTCAATGAGAATGGCTCATTGAGAAATAGATTTTTCTTTGCAATTAAATTCTCGAATACTGTAAAATTTGGTTATAGGTAAAAATGATCAAATCCAGTATTCCAAAAGGAGAATAAAATTTATATTTTTGTTTCTTGAGTTTGTTTTATGGGCAATCACCCATCTCAATTAAGCAAAGTTTGTTTATAAGCAATTGTATCTCGTTAGGAGATTTTTGTATAATTCTTCCAGTAAATTCAAGTAGGGAAAAGGTGATTCTGCTGAGCAGAATCACCCATTGTGTTACGGGTCATAATGATGACAATTAGTGATTTCTAATATCTCATTAGAGATTGGGTTTAAAATCCAGTATTACTACACTGAATGTACCCGTGACTCAATATATTTTCCCTCTTGTACAGATGAAGAAAGCATACGATCTCGTTGCGAAAACAATAACGCTTCATCTGGCGCCCAACTAGGGGGCGCGACTTTCGGCACCCTGAGATAAAAATTAAAATAAAGTCTCACAATAAAAAATTTTATTATGAAATAAAATTGATAGAAGTGAACATTCCTAGAAATCGATTAATTATTGAACATTGCTCTGTTGATGCTGTAATAGACACAGGTAGCAATTTAAATCTAATTTCTACGGAATTTTTCGCACGAAATGTTCGTGAATTCGTAAACTGTCAGTTTCTCTTGCAAACTTATATTTCTGTTGATGGAAATCGACAAATACCGGTAAATAGGATACGCGCTCGAATTGTATCGGGATGCCGCCGTGTCACAGCAGTATTTACTATAATGCCAAACATGAATGAACCTTGCGTCTTAAGTATAAAAGTCATGCAAGCATTCTCAATTTAAATCAAACGAAAATAATTTTCGTAATAATGGGCGACAGCTGAGACCGTCCCCATCAATATATATAGATCACAATTGTAAACATTGCGCTTCCAAAGGCACATATACAGAAGAGAAATAATACTTCTACAATATAGAAATTTAAATTGAACTAACATCAGCGGTCATCTAAAGCATTCATAATTTGAACGGACCTTAGCGATCATTCGAAATCTGGATCTCACTCTGAGCACACGTATTTAACAGAGTTTAGATATTGGCGAATATTTAAAATAAAATTGAATCTCAGTTTTAAAAAAAAAACCATTACTACCTTTTAAAAATTCTTTAAAAATGTCGGATTTCGGATCGAATATGAGTTTAAATTATCGGGACGGTAACTCACCTCGAAAACACCTCATAGATCAAACTTTACTTAATCCGGAAGACGATAGATTAACTCCGGAAGAAAGATCAATTCTAAATAAAGCATTAGAAATTAAAGAAAGAAAAGCTAGAGGGTTAAGCGCGAGTGTGTTAGATTTAACCACAAACCCGCGAAATCATGACGTGTCTTTTAGAACGACCCAAAGAAAACAAACAAGCTTAATGGGATCGAAGGAAAGAATAAATATTGAAGAATTAACTCGTTTACGTTTGGCAATTGAACAATCTTTAAAACCTTCTAATGATCTAAAAACAAGGATAAACGAAATTGAAACCACCACGGATAAAAAAATTCGGAATGTCGCTAAAAAATTAGATGAAAATATGCGCGATTTAATAAATTTACAGGACGCGGCATGTATAAATCAAGGAACTAATTTATCAGAACAGATAGACGATATTGATAATCGTACCATACGATTATCCCATGAAACAGCCGAAATAATGGCTAATCATGCTTCCTTAATATCCGCGAAAATGGGACACGAAAATCGAATCTTAGGTCTTCAAGGAAACCAAGAAAAAATTAACGAGCGAATCAATCGAAACCAAAATGTGACCTCCTACAAACCGCACTGGTTAAAAAACTTACCACTCCCTAAATTTTTTGGAAAATCAAATGAACGTCCAATGAGATATTTACGTGAGTTACAACGATACATAAAAGCCACAGATTTTGAATCCGACTTTCAACATCTAATGTATGCAAGTTTAATGGGAATGGCTCAAGAATGGTGGAGTTTAGTAGAAGAAGAAGGGGAATATTTTGAATCATTCAAAAAAAAGTTCATTAAACGCTTCTGGAACGAAAATATTCGCAGAAAAATAGCAAGTTTTTTGGAATACGGATTCCACGACAATCGAGGAAATTCGACCATGGTTGAACACGCGATAAAAATGATCTCAAATGCGAAAGATTTAATCCCCCCACCTCCTGAATCGGATGTAGTTCAGCAACTCTCTAGACATTACACCGAAGAGGTGAAAAATGCCATTCTTATAAGAAAAGTAGAAAATTATTCCGATCTTTTAGATGTGCTCGAAACTTTTGATCGAGCAGGCGGTTTAAACCGAAACGATTATTACGCGAGACGTACCGGTCGATCGAACAATCCGTTGAAACCATGGTTTGATAATGAAAATGCAAGCCACTCAA
>CAKNYM010045916.1:47218-61742 GCA_932195095.1 Andricus curvator
ATTAAGCAAAGTTTGTTTATAAGCAATTGTATCTCGTTAGGAGATTTGTGTGTAATTCTTCCAGTAGATTCAAGTAGGGAAAAGGTGATTCTGCTGAGCAGAATCACCCATTGTGTTACGGGTCATAATGATGACAATTAGTGATTTCTAATATCTCATTAGAGATTGGGTTTAAAATCCAGTATCACTACACTGAATGTACCCGTGACTCAATATATTTTCCCTCTTGTACAGATGAAGAAAGCATACGATCTCGTTGCGAGAACAATAACGCTTCAATATTTATTTTGTTTAATAAATATGGTTATGTAGAATTCTCACGTATAGAGTTAGCGATTTAGAGTTTTCAGACGTAATTCTGACTGTAATATTCATCCACTACTTGGTCGCAGGTCGCTCGAATTTGTATATATTTTCAGCCGTAAAAATCCATAGGTTTTGAATTTTTAATTGTGAAATCGATAATTTTGAAATTGAAAAAATTTATTTTTCAATTTTAATTAAGGCATGGTCGACAAGAATAAAGAATTTATTGCTTTTAATTAATTCAAATGTCCAAACATTCCGTGAATGTTGAAAATTAGGATAAATAAATGGGCGTCCGCATGGAGAGGGCCCTTATGGCCGGTTCTAGTTTAGAAGATATTTACGTTTTTCTAAGTTGATGTCGAAATTATTATTTTCGGGTTTGAGTGGGGGATGACACCAGGACCTATAATGAATCTATTAGGGCTATACTCAATATCCAGAAAGTAACCGGAAGTAAGTATATTTTATGTTCGAACAAAAAGTATGACACGTTTATGGCACTCGCCAAGTTTAGATGCGTGTTTCTCAAAAAACGATTTTTCGAAGTTCCAACTCCAAAAATTCTCCAGTGACTTGTTTATCAACTTAGAGAGATCGTTTTGGGCAAAAAATTCCAGAAATTTATCCGGCTATAAATAAATAAAGTAAATAATGTTGAAAATATAAAAAGGGATTAACAGACAGCAGTAAATGGAATTTATTCTATAAATGTTTTAAAGTAAGTGAAAGTTTTGAAAACGTTTATGTCTTTATTGTTTGTTTAAAATAAAATAATTCGGAAATCAGTCTCAAATGTCCTACCTTGTGAGAAGAGTCCCCCTAATACCTGAAATATCTCTGTGGAATATTACCGAAATCTTTCAATGGAATATTGGCCAGATATTTCCATGAAATTAACTTGAATTTCTTTTAAATACACTGGAAACTGGATTTCCGTAAACTAAATTTGTGCGTTCTGAAAATTAATGCCGCTCGTCGGTTTCGTGATAAGAGGAGCCACTGGGCCCAGAGGGAAGGATGTCTTCAGTCAAATGTGACAAGCAGCCTCAGGGCCGCACTTTCGCCGCGTAAGTTGTATCAGGTTGCGTCATGCCTCAAAATCCAACAGCAATCGTTCAGACGTCCCTGCTTGTTTACGTTGGTGTTACACCCCGTTAATTTGTTTTTGTATTTATTGCGAGCAGGCTCAATTTTTCTAATCTCTCATCATTTTCTCTTGTTAAAATATTTAATGGGTTGTGGGGGCTACACACACTGAAGGAGGTCCAAAGTCAGACTTCGTTTATTATTTTTGTGGGACGTAATTTAATTGATTTCATCCGAGAATATTTTCATTTTTCCGGCTATTAATAAGAGGCTATCATTTATTTTCAGAATAAACAACGAGAATTGCATATTGAAAAAAATATTATTCAAATTGTTGTCATATCAACCCCCAAAGTAGTCATACAGGTCATACATTTATACACAGCATAACAAAATATGGAACGATACATGGTACTCACCAATACTCGTCGTTAATCTTAATTCTACCATTGGCAAAGGGTCAGGTAATTGTGATTAGGTCTCACCTCTTTCTAATGGGCCGATGTTTATCGGATCCGTCGCGACACACACACGTTTGTACACGTAGTCGCCCGACACGTCCTCTCATACGCGCATTTTTATTTACTTATTTATTTATTTATTTCAATTACATTCCCCGCGACCTAATTAGGCCATTTAAAGGGTAACATGATAACAAAACATATAAACGCCTTATAAGAAAAAAGAAATCTAAATCTATGTGTGTACAGCTCAATAGCGGTGGCGATTACATGTGTAAAACCAAGTCTTAATTGAAAGAGTAACAATTGGCTTTCAACCAAGATGACATGGAGTGCGTTTAAATTCGCATGTCATCTTATTGTTATTCTTTCCTCTAATCCAAATACTAACTACAATAGGCAATTTCTTAGAAGTTTTAAGATTCAACTTTCCTCCTTCTTAATCTCAATTTCAATTTTTAATTGTTGTGGTTCAGGTTTACAGGAGTATTTGCTACGGGGC
Source organism: Andricus curvator (assembly GCA_932195095.1). NCBI lineage: Eukaryota > Metazoa > Arthropoda > Insecta > Hymenoptera > Cynipidae > Andricus > Andricus curvator. The sequence continues at coordinate 49,577 of CAKNYM010045916.1, forward strand.
ATGCTTTTCAGTTTACTTTTGTAAATGTTTATTAAGCGTGACCCTTGTATGAGGTGCGGAACCCTCTCATTTGAAAATGGTTTTTTCGCAATGCTTTTGACCCATATTTGGCAAAGTTATGACCATATTGCTTTCTCCCGCTCGAGCGGGTAGTTTAGGCAGGGGGGTTCGGGATGAATGGGGTTGTGGCCAACGCTAGGAGAGTGGAGAACGGCTGGAGAATATGTAAACCGACAGGTTAACGGACTGGTGCGGTGATTCGCGAGGAGCACCCATACGATCACCCGCCTATGTGTACACGCTAGTCTCCCGCGTTCAAGGTGAAGTATGTGTGGGAAGGCGATTCAGTTGAATCGCACTAGGTCGCGGTTCCTACATGTGTTCCCGTATGAGTTCTTACATTTACGGTTTTCTTTCTCTTCTTTCATACTTATCTAAATGTTACTCTATGGTACATTTTAAAATTTTTATTGCGTTTCCTTAGTTATCATAACTTCTTATTTCAATGAATTTTTCCTACGTGTTCGATTAAGCAATTAAAATTCTTTTATAATATTTCTTTATTAAATTTTGCTATCTTTCCCAATCGTCAACTTGTATTATCAGCCGACGCTGCGTTTTACGCCCCGTGTCGGTCTCTCGTTACAGGCCTCATCCGTTGTTTGTGCATTCCATTCTCACAATAAATATATAAAAATTAATCTGCGCAGGTCTGAAGGGGGTATGTTACAAACCACACCGGATTTTACGCTTTTTCGTCCTCGATAGCTAGAGGTGATTGGGGGAGATTGTATCCATAAGCAGGGTATAGCTCCTGACGCTTCGCATCAGATGAAGTCTGAAGCCTTATCTTTTTGGATGTATTTAACCTCCCGTTTCATTTTAATATTCTTGCATTAATCTCTATCTTTTGTATGTTTCCTGCGAGTTAGCAAAACAGGCAATGGGATCAGTTCTTTCATTCAAATTCTCTACATTTACTTTTGGATCTGCTAATTCCCTTGATCTCTTCTCTTGCTGCTTCGCGCGTATTACTTACTTATTTCCTATTGGTATGATAATTTTAGCACACATTCTTTTCGTACATAATTATTCTTACTTTTAGGCAGTCGGGCATTAACTGTTCTCTTTTTCCTTCCTTAGGTTTACCGAGACGAAAGCCTAACTCGGCAGGGTTGAATTCGAAATACTTGTATCTAAATAGGATTGCTGGAGCGAACTCCCATTGTAACGTTTTTATATTGTTCTTATCTAGCTAACTATTTGCCGTAGACGCGCATCTTCTTGGTGTGAATTTTCATGTAGGTTGAAGTTTTTGCAGAGACAGTTTTATTCCACGGATGGGTATTTCTACTCCGCTTGCAGGTGTGTCATCGTTTGTTGCCGTTTTTCTTGGTGAGATCTCTAGAGTGCCGTGTTGAGTATTCTCGTTCACTTTGTTGTTTAGCACCATGGTCTGAGCGGGATCACTCATGTTTAAGTTGCAGGTTGCAGTTGCTGACATCTCTTCGCTGTCGGTCCTCATCGGATTGGTTGGTTGCGAGATTGGGTGGCGAAATTTTCGTCTCCCAAAAAAGTATTTTAGACCTGTATTTCCTGTCAACACTTTGGCATGGCAGCAGTAACTGGCTATCCCCAGTAGTACGATAGCTAAACCTAGGTAGGCCCCTTGAATGAGTGCATTTTGTCTACTTTTAATCCGCCGGTCCAGGCTCAACTGGTACAACTTTTGTTCCAGGGAATCCAAAGACTTTTCATTTCTAATGAAATTTTCTTTTTTGGTTGAGAACGCTTCAGGCTGATTTCCCGCTCGAGTTATTGTCGACATGAGGTTTTGGTTCTCCTTTAAGATTGGCGACAACTTCGTTAAATTTAAATGTAGCGCAGGGTCGTAGATGATTTCAGTTTCTCCAGTCCTGATGGCTGAGCCGTGAAAGATCCGTTCGTTGATCCGGAGCTGACATCCAGGTGCCGGTTGTATCATTCCTATTTGATCTAGCTGAACCAACTCAGCTGTCCAATTAGGGAAGAGGAATTTTGAGGAGATTGGTTTGACCAATGAGTAGAGCCATCCATTTAACGTGGCAAATCTCGCCCATTCACCCTGTTTATTGTAGGAAATTTGAATATTACAGCTCTTGAGTGTCATCTTTGGAATCAACAGGAGCTCGCTTTCGCAATTTTTGTATATTGCTTTCTCGTTGACAGGTGATTTGCTTTCGCAAATCCTATAATATGGAAGATCCACGCATGACTCTATTTCTTCATGGGTCATTAAGACATGCGTTCTTTGAGATTCCCTAACGACCAGGTGGGAGAAATCGGGACGAATGTATGCCCTTCCTGATTCGTTTTTCAAAATCGACTGAAGCACTAACACCGTGTGTCATTGGTACACCATGTACCTGACGGGTTCCAGCAATGGAATGTCCAATAGGGCACTGAGGACTTGTTCTTTGTAGATAACCGTGACCTTGGAGATGCTGGACAATTCCTCCAGATCCACCTGCGGTCCTGGAACTGAATAATCAACATCTGGTTGATGGTCTTTGATGTCACCGTATATTGGTTCTACTTGTTCTGACGTCAAAAGCGAGATATTCATACGACCTTGGCGGGACGCATGAATCACTTCAAGGACTCGGCTGGCTGCTCGGAGGTAGTCGACGATACTGGCACCTACCACTCTTAAAGCGCGAGTTAGACTTTCGACATTCTTTAATTCAGCAACATCACGTTGTAGATTGTCCAACTTCATGATATTTTGGAAGAGTTGTCTCTCGTGGAAGGCCATTTTCTCCTTATTGCTGTGGGACAACTTGTTAATTTCCTCCAACTATACCCGCAATACGTGTTTGTCTGCCAACTACATATGAGATGTTTCCTTGGAGGTCATTAAGGTGTTATATACACTAATGTTAATGAAATTTTCAAATTTTTGTTTAGCCATGTTGACAAAATTTTATTGAAGTGGACTATAGAGGATCGATTACTACATATTTTTAGGTACTTGTTTATTAAAAAAATTTTGAAAACTGAGGGAAATATGGCTGCTGCCGCAAAACACGTTTTTTATTATTACTTGCAGGGAGTAATTTGTGAACGAAAGGTTTGCAAAATTTTAATTTTGAAAAAAATGGCGACAATTTTTCGAAAAATTTCTATTTTTCAGATTCCAAAAATTCAGGTTTTTGGCCCAACAAAAAGAAATTTTGGTCCAAATGAAAATCCCTTCGTTCACAAACTTCGCATACAAATATACTAATGAAATCTTGTTGGTTTTTTAATGTTAGATAATCCGTTCCAGAGTTATCATGCAAACCGCAAGTGATAATAAAAAAAAGTGTTTTGCGGCAGCAGCCATATTTCCCTCAGTTTTCAGAATTTTTTAAATGAAAAAGTACCTACAAATATGTAGACACTGTTGGAAAAGAAGTGGACATAGCAGCCGGAGGATTAGTGGACATAGGTGATGGATACCAAGATCTTCTAGGTACATGAGTTTCAGTAGGAGGTGATTCAGGTTATTCTGCTAAGCCCGTAAAACGAACTGTGCTTTTTCTTGTCGCCCAAATTTTGGTTCGGCTTCATTTGCGGCTAGTGATCCTGCTTCAATATCTTTAGCAGCGGGTGCAGCTGTCTCATAGATTGGAGTCGGTTCGGTGGTTTTCTTTGTTTTCTTCTCGTACTCTTTTAGGAATTTTCCAACTCTTTCTGCAAATACGTAATCGTCATTCTCCGTCCATGGATCTAGGGCTTCCAGTCGTTTGAGAAGTTTTTCGTCCTCCAGTCCATCGGATACATGGGTGCATAAAAGCTTAATGCCTCCGGAGTCCCAGTACATTGATTCAGATTGGGCTCCGGACATATCTATCCCATGATCCGTGCTTGACTTGTCAAATTGAGAGAACGATTTTTGTAAAGCATTCCTCAGGTTATTTTCATTGAATGTCGTGTTATCCAATTTGTGGTTATCACGTTCGGTGTCTAGTTCCTCTTCGGACTCGCTGTCGATTATGGGTGCTGGAACGCTTCTAAAAATCGGTTGAGTATTCGTTACCGATTGTCCCACTTCCTTTTCATTTTCCTCTGATTCGGGCTGAAGGGAAGTAGGTATTCTATCGATTCCTTTGCGGGCTAATCGATCTGCCTCTTTGTTTCCTTCTATGCCTTGGTGACTAGGAATGCCATTCCATTTCAGGTCTAAAAGGTCAAGGGCAGATTTTAATTTGTCGAATTCTGCCTGATTCTTAACGGGTTTATTTTCGTAAATATTCCAGTCGTTGGTTTCTCATTTAGAGATTGATTCAGTAGCGCTGTTGATTACGAACTTGGAGTCCGTATTTATTCGCAATTATTTTATTCCAGCCTTATGCGCTCGGTGTGCAGCTTCCACTGCTGCTTCCAACTCTGCTGCATTATTGGTTTGTCGGCCGCTAGCTGGACGAGAGACATTTAAAGGACGATCTACTCCAAACCAAATTCCTATTCCAGCCTTGGATCGCTCGCTGCCATTGTGGGTGAATGCCCCATCAATATATACGTCCACGTATGGATCTATATTTGGGATCAGCAAAGGGGACGGCAGAACATCCTATGCTTGTGCAGCTCTTGGGAGTGGCTTAGCCCTGTTCAGAGTAGGAGTCATCTCTAGTCCTGGGAAGACGCTATGTGATTTTCGGAAAGCGGGTGGATCGGATTCCTCTTTTCCCGAGGTTGATGTTTCATCCGAAGAAGAAGGGTCATCGCTTTTGGCAGGGGTTTTGGGCTTTTCCATCTCGCTTCTACGCCTAGCTTACTTTTGGCTATTCCGCTTTCATCGAGTTCTGGCATTTTAATTCCCGCAGGGGGATGATAATTTCCATCCGAGTCATCTGAAACGGTAGTTGCCGTCAAGCGTTTTCACTCCATAGGTTTGAAAACGAGGGGTTTCATCTCTAGAGTCAATTTAGATTTGCTGGGCCTTAGAGGAGCCTTTTGTAGAATCGAAGGCTTACCAGTGGTGCCCGTAGCTTCTGAAACCCCGTCCATGGGACGTTTTAGTATCGAAACAGGCCTTTTTGTCGGTTGTTGGTTCGTACCTGGTAGATTCTCCGGTAGCTGTCGCTTCCTGGGATGACACGTTCGTTCTGAGGAGACAACTGGCCCTGTGAGGTTCTCAGAATTCGAGGACTCTACAGGCCTAATGGGTAATGCGCTGTAATCAGTCAACTGGCCGACTCTGCAGAATTGCGCACCGGAATTCCTGATAGGGCGTCTACGCCTTTATTTAGCTTTCCTTTTTTATATTCATATGTATATTGATGATCCTTCAGTTTTAGCCGCCATTTAATTAACCTTGTTCCTCGATTGTCCACGTAGGTCATCCAATGTATAGGTCCATGGTCGCAGGCTAAGATAAACTCTCGATCATATAGATAGGGGCGGAAATTTCCTACTCCATAGAGTACTGCTAGGCATTCCTTCTCCTCTTTATCATAATTTAATTCGTAATCGGTCAAGATCTTAGTGTAGTAAGCTATAGGAATATCCACGGCATCCTTCATCTGCGTCAACACTGCGCCTACAGCATGGTCAGAGGCATCCGTTGTCAATTTGAAGGCTTTCCTAAAATCGGGATACTGTAGGATTGGTTTTCTACACAAGTATAGACGAAGTTCCCGGAAGCTTTGAGCATGCTCTTCTTCCCATTTGAAAGGAGTCTCCTTCTTCAAAAGTTCAGTTAAGGGTTTTGCCAGCTTTGCGTAATCCTTAATGAACCTTCAGTAGTACCCCGAGAGGCCTAGAAATTGGCAGACATTTTTTACAGTTTTAGGTGTGGCAAATTGTCGTATCGCTGTTATTTTGGCTGGACTCACCTTCCGTAATTTTTCTAACAATCGCCTGATCTTCGTATCGTATTCTTCTATAGTTTCTAAATACACCACGATATCATCTAGGTAAATGAAACCTTCTGTTCCATGCATTTCCGTTAAAATGTTGTACATGAGCCGTTGGAATGTGGCTGGGGTGTTTTTGATGCCCATTGGCATACAGAGACATTCAAAATGACCACGCGGTGTTGAAAAGGCTGTCGGTAATATTTGGTAACGGATATGCGTCTCCTATGACTTTGTTATTGAGCACTCTATAGTCCGACACCACTCTGAACTTTCAAATTCCTAATGCATCCATCTTCTTTGGAATTATCATCATAGGGGAATTGTAAGGAGACTTTGATTCCCTAGTAATTCCCGATTTCAATTGTTTATCGATTTGTGCTCGCACCTCGTAAGATGTTGCCTGGGGATGTCGCTATGGCTTTCGCAAAGCTCATCTTCCGTGGTGGGGATTCGATGTTGCAACAAGTGGGTACAGCTTAACAGTTCTCCGTTTAAATGGAAGACCTGGAGGGAGGTTTTCCATATCCTTTCCAGGACGGTTGGGAGATACTGGTTCGTTGAATATTGCGGTACATCTGGAGCAGAGGGATGGGGGTACGTCAGGTTATATCCAGGTAGTGGTGGTTGGGATACCAGATAAGATTGTTCGGCACCCATATATTTGGAGAAACTCCCGTAGTACTGTAGCAATAGTTGCGCGTAGCTAGGGGGCGAGAATATCCCGCTAGGTATCGGTTGAATTGGAGTTGACTCCGGAAAGGACACGGATTTTTCCTTAAGGTGTTTCCTTTCCGATTTGTCTGAGGAACTCATTTGTTTTGAAAAGGGGCTAGTTGGGCGACTAGAACTAGCTTCTTCTTCCCTTTTTGCGACGAAAAATGAAGAGGCCATGGCCCTTAATTTTTCTGCGTATTTTTGCCTCTCTTCCACGTGGAGGGCGTATTCCAAGGCTTCGCTTAGGTCCTTCGGGTTGCGGGTGTCTACGAATTTAGACATTTCTTCTGGCTATCCACGGATAGAAGCGTCCAGTGCGCAATCTTTAATTGGTTTTAACATAATGTCACTTGCTTTTTCTTGTCCATACCGGGTCTTTTATTTTTCTTCCAACGTATGCCTAGCTCCGCTGAGCAGACCATGGACGCGGTCGTAATAGTCATCAATTTCGTTGTCCTCTCTCGTTGGGTTACTTCAATTATTAGGGTTCATGGTTATGGTTTAGATTAAGGTCCTAGCCACTTAGCCGCAAGAAATTTTTGTCGTATTTTTCTCGAAAACTAAGTGTTCTTTGCACGCAAAACTCAAATTCCTAGACGTTCAATAGCCGTCATTCCTAAAATTCGTCGGTGCAGTGTCAAACGGATATTACCCCTTTAGAAGGATTAAGAGTATAGGGTTAATCCAGGTGGTTGCTGATACTGTGTGGTTTCATGGCAAAATGGAGGCATTTCAAATACGATTTCTTGTTCTGGTGAATCAATTGTTATCAAACTTTTCAATTCTGACACCTTTTCAGGGTTCCTAAAGCCAATAAATATATTCCACACTAGAATATATTTATAATTAGAATCAATTCCTGGCAAGTTCCGTGGTGATAGTGTGTTGATCACGAGAGCTATGATGCGCAAGTAGCCAATTGAAATTAAAACACGATTTTCCTATGAGTCAGCTGCTTTTTCGATGGCCCGTTATGGTGTCTGGGTTACAGGGGTCGTGATGGGATAAGGTTTCAATAGCGAAGGCATAAAAGGAGAAATATAGACTAAAAATGAATTCCTGCAAAAAAAAAAGGAACCGTTTTCTATTGAGTCTAACAATACCACCTCTATCTCTGGCCTTTCATTGAGGTCGGTCGCAACTATTACGGTCTCGGCCTCCGAATCGAAATCAGAAGCTAACGATTGTACATTGAGAATTCTAAATTCTTGATCCAGTGCCGCGATTCTTTGTTCTACGGCCTCCTCTAGAGGTGGATCAATGGTAATCACTTCTATATCGACAATCCTTGCTTCTATTTCTTGAATAGAATAGCAGCCTTTAATTGCAGGCTTAATCAAATTGTTGTAAATAATTGATCTTGCTAGTATAGTCTTGACGTTAGTTTGATTTATCCTTTTACCTCGCTTTCCTCTTTTCACCGTGAATTTGAGGGGTGACTTGTAGAGGGTCGTCTTTTGGTTAGGCACTGGGAATGTCGGGTGAGGCACTCGAAACGCTGCGTATACTGCTCAAGGTCGCGCGAGAGAGTTTCTGAAGATTTTTGAATATTGACTTTAATTTCCAACAATCTCGCCTACCCTTGTGTGAAAAGAAACACGAATGCTCAAACGCAGCAACAGACCTTCCCTTCGTTAAAGCGTTCAGTTCGAGTCGGCGCGGATGAGCCACATAATTTTGTAATTTGGGAGCACTCAAAAACAAAATCGCGTGATTTCGGTTTTATTTCAGGTGGAACTTTATTCAGAAATTTGGACAAACAAAAACTTCAGCCCGCCAGGTGAGCGTGCGATTAGGTGAACTAGTAGATATTAATTATTGATATAATTGATACTCACTTTATTCTTCTTATTCCAACTTAGGGATTTTTGGATTACTATCCGCGTGGTTATACAAGAGGGAAGCGACACCACACCGGAATTTTATTGATCCTTCAAATAATATGTCTTTATTTTTTAAATTATCAAGCAAAAAAGGTAATCTCTACATCTATTAGGCCGGCAGTGATATCAATTTTTACCTCTGTTGGGAATTGTTCATTCTTGATTCCGATTGGGTGATTAGAAATTTCCTGGCAATCCAGTGTTGGTACTATTTTTCTCAGGAAAACGTACTTTATTACAAGTTTCCTATCATCTGCTAGATCGGGTACTTACTTTCGCTGTCCCCTTTGCGCGATTTTACCCAATTGCACGAATGATTCTGCTCGATTGAGAGCGGGTTCAAAAAATTCTCGGAATTCTTTGTCGTTGAACAATTTATGACAACCGGGCTCTGGATCGGGTAGAGCGGCGCTAATTGTTTTTTCTCCGACTGAGATTTCTTCTATTTTAATAGCCGAATCTTTAGCGCTTGATACGCTAACCTTTTTTCGAGGGTTTCTTGAACTTTTCTCCTTGCTCGGGCCCTAGGTTTGCGAACTGATTTAATTTCTCCCTGGGGGTTAAACATTTTTTGAAATTTGATTTAGCTTTAAGTGAAGAGATATCAAAGCACTCCGCGATCCTTTCAAGTTATGCAAGCTCAATATGATAGCCCGTTTTCAGCTTTAAATCAAAATAGGAATTGTTCCAGATTTGTACTCCAAACTAATAAACCGGAAGCATTTTGTTTCTCTTTTGTAGGATTTCGTGTAGGATTTACTTGATTGCTTTTGATAGTAACCAAAATCCCTTGCCAAACGTCAGAAAGAATCTTGGCCACTCTCAGATCCTTAAAACGTGTTTCTCAGGAAAAGTCTTTACTTCGGCCAAACGGCTGAGGCAAGGCCTTTCAGGAACAATTAATTCGGCCAAACAGCTGAAAGGAATTCTTTTCACAAATCAAGATCACACGTAATATTAATATGTTAATTGAACATATCAGATTTTTCAAAAATTTGATTTATAACATTAGTTTCGGCCAAACGGCTGAAAAGAATGTTTTCGCCCTTAAATAATTATTTCCGCCAAACGGCTGGAACAATTACGAAAAGGATAAATTTGTAGTACAAAGAATTAGAAACATGTTAGCGAGTAACAGATAGTTACTGGTAGCGAAACCGCTGCCGCCATTAGTTTATTACAACCCCTTAATCGAGAATACTTTAATTTTTTCGGCTATCAATAAGAGGGTATCATTTCTTTTCAAAATAAACAACGATAATTACGTATTGAAAAAAATATTATTTAAATTGTCGCCATGTCAACCCCCAAAGCAGTCATACAGGTCATACATTTATACACAGCATAACAAAATGTGGAACGATACATAGTACTCACCAATACTCGTCGTTAATCTTAATTCTACCATTGGAAAAGGGGCAGGTAATGGTGCTTAGCTTTCCCCTCTTTCTAATGGGCCGATGTTTATCAGATCCGTCGCGACACACACACGTTTGCACACGTAGTCGCCGGACACGTCCTCTCATACGCGCATTGTTATTTGTCTTAATTGAAAGAGTAACAATTGGCTTTCAACCAAGATGACATGGAGTGCGTTTAAATTCGCATGTCATCTTATTGTTATTCTTTCGCCTAATCCAATCACTAACTACAATAGGCAATTTCGTAGAAGTTTTGTGATTCGACTTTGAAATTGCCTAAGGCGTTTTCATTGGTTGAGGATTAAAAATTTTACGTGGGTGCCGAACTTCGCACGGCCTTTCCACACAACTGTCAGCCTCGGTAATAATTTTTCTGGTGCCAAGAAAATCCGGTTATTCCAAAAGACTTGAGAGAAATTTTAATCCACGGTGACTCGTTGGATAAAGAGATTTTATAGGTTTTACGTCCCCGCGATGAGGTTTCCAACGCGCCCTAGCTAGGAAACCATTTTTAATAGTTTTACACTTCGACCCGAAATAGGACTAAAATAAGAAATCTTATTGAGGAAGGCAAACCGAAAGGGTTAACGTGAAGAACCAGCGCGTCCAACTCGACCGGCGTCTGTTAAAGAATTTTCGCGAAAGAAGATTCCATTCAAGAGGCTACTTGCTCGGTTCAAGAAGCTCTGCAAACTGCCAAGATGATTTTTGATGGGTGCTTCTTGTAGGCGACCTGTCGGTGGACAGAGGTGGGAAATTTGGTTTAGGTAATGAATTTGGTTACTCGCCAGGCACGGCACGTGATGCTGTGCATGGTTCAGGTGGGTATTCCGCTAAGGTGTTGAAAACTTGTTACAGTTTGCTGATTTCCCCTCCTTCTTAATTTCAATTTCAACTTTGAATTGTTCTGGTTCAGGTTTGCAGGAGTATTTGCTACGGGCCAAGCTTTTCAATTTACTTTCGTAAATGTTTATTACGCGTGACCCATCTGTTAGGTGCGGAACCCTCTCATTTGAAAAGGTCTCTTTTCAATGCTTTTGACGCATATTTGGCAAAGTTATGGCCATATTGCTTCTTCCTGCTGGAGGGGGTAGTTTAGGCAGGGAGGTTCCAGATGAATGGGGTTGTGGCCAACGTTCGAAGAGTGGAGAACGGCTGGAGAATATGTAAACAGACAGGTCAACGCACTGGCGCGGTGATTAGCGAGAATCGCCCATTCGATCACCCGCCTATGTGTACACGCTAGTCTCCCATGTTCTCGGTGAAGTATGTGTGGGAAGGCCATTCAGTTGACTCGCAATAGGTCGCGGTTCCTACGTGTGTTCCCGTATGAGTTCTTACATTCATGGTGTTCCTTCTCTTCTTTCAGACTTGTCTAAATGTGACTCTGTGCTACATTTTGAAATTTTTATTGCGATTCCTTAGTTATCATAACTTCCTATTTTAACTAATTTTTCCCACGTGTTCGCTTAAGCAATCAAAATTCTTTTATAATATTTCTTTATTAAATTTTGCTACCTTTCCCAATCACCAACTTGTATTATCAGCCGACGCTGCGTTTTATGCCCCGTGTCGGTCTCTCGTTACAGGCCTCATCCGTTGTCTGTGCATTCCATTCTCCCAATAATTATATAAAAATTATTATGACCAGGTCTGAAGGGGGTATGTAACATTCGGTGTCCCTGTATTTGCGTCGAAGGAAATTACTGAAACCATGCACATATCCAGTTTACAGTGTAATCCAAATTGCTCTTTTTGGAATTGGAATATTTTTACCGATATTCATCTTCGGATTTTTTCAATCTACATATGCAGCATCCATATGCAATGTTTTTATTTTGAAGAGTTATGTATTACAAATTATAATTACCCGCCGTTCATACGCACCTATTAAGAAATATACAAAATTGTTAACAAACTATTTTCAACTTTCACAAAATTGGCAATTACATTAAGGTAAATTATATATGTATTTAAATTTAAAAAATTCGAAAATTTTTCTAGCTATCAATAAATTGCCTTTTTGGCAAATACGTCGACGAATAGCTTATGATTATAAAGTTTTGCAGTGCTTAAATTCCTAAAAACTTAAATCTATAATACACAAATACCAGATTTATAAACCAGTTTCTTTGCTTTTGAATACAATATAGATAAAGTCGTTAATACGAAATTAATATCACTCAAAAAATTACAACTTTAATTTTACAAATCCTCTGATATATATATATATATATATATATATATATATATATATATATATATA
>CAKNYM010045916.1:68484-82331 GCA_932195095.1 Andricus curvator
GGAGAGAGGGAGAGAGGGAGAGAGGGAGAGAGGGAGAGAGGGAGAGATTTGCTCACTCATCAGCTAAAAATCTCTTTACGCGTAATCCAATCTTTTGTTTCTTGCATAGTTTAAATCGATTATTTACTAAAATCAGAGAAATTTTTGGATCTGTAAGATGATAGTACATTTCGTGACTAGTGTGGACTCGTCCACACACGGAGACTAGTCTCCGGTTCGGGCGCCTGCGGCGCCCTCATCTACGACTCGTTACAAAAACATTGCGCTTGTTTAAAATAAAAATAGCAGTCAGATTTGGAATCATCATGAGAAATTCCATTTAAAAAAATGTGTTTCATATAAAGTGTTACATTCGATCACTCGTGGTAATCGATAATCTAAAATTTTGTCAGAAAATGTCAACTCCAATCTTGATTTTCAAGATTAAAGGTTGTTTCCCCCTTCTTTATATTTTTCCAATATTCTGTAGGTATTCGTCTATAATTTTTTAAAAAGTCCATTGCTCTAAGTGATTCTTATCAAAAGTTCTACGATTTTGAAACGAAAAAGTACGTTTGTTCCCACTTGCGGCGGTTTCAAAGATCAGAAACCCCAGGAAGACACTTTGAGAATCATATGAAGAGGAACTCAAAGGTAGGCTTATGGAATTACCCACAACTGAATAGATACAATGCCATCAACTGAATAGATACGATATTGAGCTAACTCTACGATGTGAAACTGGTAAGTGTAACTTGCCTTTAGAAGGTGCGGCACAAAGAAACCTATCAAATTTGTTTACAAGTTCTCGTCGCTATCGTATTTCCCAAAATTGGCACAGCCTTCTACTTCCGTACGTAGTGGATCATGATCACGTGAACTCAACTCTATTGTCTATAAGGGCAGATTATCTTCGACGCCTATTTTCATCCTATTCTTCACGATCGATATCTTCAATATTTCCATTGAATTCATCAATATCTGCAATCTTATCATCTTGAATCTCTTAAAGATTACCAAGATCACCAAATAGACGTTTGCCCTGTTTTTAGGTTTGCTAAAGAGAAAATCAAGGTTACAAAGGAATACATCATATAATAATATATAATAATATATATAATATCATAATATAAAACCTATGGGTGCCCCATAGAAATTAATGTTCATTTGCTAACCCTAACGATAAAACTTCAGTGGAAAAGTAGTTTATTGCTGGCAAAAGTATACAAATATCCTATACCAAGGAAGATAGCTGTTTTACAAAAATTAATTATTATTTAAATTAAATTAATTATTTTACTCCATTGATTCGTTCAAGAAAAAGGAACGCAGTTTACAGCAACTAGAAATATACAAAAAATGTCTTATCAGGTACATACTTTTCAGGATCCGCCAGTAACGCTTCCACATTAGTAATTTTATTTCTAAGTAAGTAATGGGATCGGTAAGAGATATATATGGGACATAAGAATAAAATATGTTCAGGATTCTACAATTCTTGTTTGTTACTGATTGTACAAAGTTTGGTCTGAGTCGAATTCATGTACTTTATTTCTGCAGGTTAGCAACCATTTTTCGACCAGTGGAGGTTTGTTGTGTTATCCTAACAATATTTAGAGATGCATGAATTTTAACGTACATGTCACCTTTATCGATTGACGAAAAGCAATTTAAGGTTTATTATCACTTTCTTTCACTAGATACCTCGCTGAGTTTTATAACAAATCACTTTTATCAACTCGGTTTTGAGAATACTAAAGGTATTTTGTGAGATGTAGCAAGTCGAGTTTTAAAAAATTGTCATATATCACCTTCATCCACTTGCCCCTTTAATTACTCTTGTGTCTTGAAAAGAACAGCGTAAGGAAAGGTAAGGTGCCGCATTTAGTAATCTGAATCCGAACTTTCGGAATCAGATCACACAAAATGCTGTGCTTGACCATAATCTCCAGCCTGAGTGCTGCACTTTGCAAATTTCTCGGTAAATGGAAAAAGCTTTCGAAAAAAGCTGACTGTATGACTTCAATATTGTCAAGATATCTTAATTCTCACAGGGGAGCACCGTAAAATAGAGTGGATTCTACCATACTACCGGAAAATTTACCCTTCCTTCTGCATCCCTACGGAAAAAGCCTACATAATAAACTACATCGGCACCTAAGTGGGAACCCGCATGGAAACCCATATTCGCTCCTTTATGAATTCCTGTCTTAAATTACGATCTAAGATAGAAATATAGGATGGAAATCTATATATCGGTTCTTATTATAGGTTTTAATGAAGGATTCTACATAGATGGATTTCCAATTCATATTTAAGGAGTGCGCATTAGTTTTCTATAAAAACTACGGCTGCACAGTATTTTGGGGGGAGGTTTTCAGGATTGCCGACAATACACCTAACACTTCTAAAACATATTTCATTTTTAAAAAGTTATACTCCTATGTGGGATTTCATATAGGAAAAATGCATAGGTTTCCAAAAACGGTATTCATATAAGAACCCGTGCAATATTTCCCATCCTATCTATGATCATAATTTGAGAGAGGAATTCAAAGAAGGGCCCCATATGGGTTCCCATGTATTTTACTTTGTAGGCTTTTTTAGTAGGGATGTGTTCGTCTTTGACCTTGCAAGGGCTGTCAAGATAGTTCCTGACGCTATTTTTGCTCTATAAATTAAGTCATGTGCTGCTTTAAAGCTTAGTGCTGAATTTGACATAGGAATACCTATATATGGATGCATATTTAAAATTTTGATTGTGTTTACGAAAAGCGTCGAAACTTATAATTCTATTAATTGTGATCTGTGAGTGTATCGGTTTACCAAATGAGCGTATGGTTCGAAAGCGATTATGAGAAGACAGTGTGCGAGACCTCGTGAATCGCGACGGATCGTCTAGTGATCCCGTCTGATAGTTTCGTACGAAGAACTCAAAATTAACACGGTTACTAAAAAACTAGTGTACTTGTGGCGGAGTGATGATGTTAATGAGAATAGAGGTCTTAGTCTGCCAAATTTGACTCTTATTAATAAATTTGAAAGTGATTTAAAAAATGCTGAATTTTCATTGACTTTGCCTGGATCTGGCGACTTCTAATTTTGAAATAATTTACAAAAAACATTCTTCATCTCTAAACATGGTCCTTCGAGCCGGATATTTGGGAAAAGGCTTTATTAACTATTAAAAAGTACGAATTAATTTGGCAAAAAGACCGCTGTGAAAGTTCAAATGGCGCTCGCCATTGTGGCATCTCTGAGTGTCACGTTCGAAGAAGGAAGTTCGCGGTTCACTTTAAATTTTACTGCTTATTAAAGTTAAAGCAAGAGATTTTTTGCATAAAACTCAAAACTTAAGTCGCTGCGGTTGGACTTAGTGCATTTGATTTCAATAATGAAAAAATCAAATATGCTGTGATAATTAACTGTGAAAAACACGTACGTGTAAACTTTGTCAATGAACAGACTTGAAGCAATCGAGCCAAGTCTAATTGCTACCGGGCAAAATTCTTTCGCTATCAACAACATAACGCTGTCCTGCAGCATGTTTTCAAGTGCTCACTTCCTCTCATAGGGTCTTCGTAGGATCGATCGGCAGTACAGTTCCTTCATGCACGTGAAGAAACAACGAGTTCACCAGCTGATGATTGTCAACAGCTTAAAGCTGTCACTCTCTTACTTATGTAAGGTTAAATATGTTTTGACAATTCTAATTATATTTTAGATTTCTACATTGGTAAGGTAACTTTGAATTATTTAAAATTTTGAAGTTATTCTAAGGTGAACTATTTTTATGAATTGGCCACAATTTCTGCGAAAATATGTGAACACTGTTATTCGAATACTAAACTATGTATTTTATTCTCACACACTCAATTTTTATCTATCGAAAAAGAAATTTCACATTTTTGTGAATTAAGCTAACGGCGAGTAAAATTATTACGTTGGCCATAGTGAAATCGAGAATTGAACTCCTGGATCAAAGATGGGAGAAATGTGAAAATTTACATCTACAAATGAAAGTGTCAACGACCTCGGCGGAACGCGAAGGTATCGATTATTTTAGTAAAAATAAATTTTTACAGATTGAAGATGCATATCTAAGTGCACACGATTTTTTAATAAATCAATTAGATTTGATCACTCCAGCAGCTACCTCGAGTGATAGTGTAAATCAATCGCAGTTTGTTCGACATGATTCTTTGCCTATAAAACTTCCCCAAATTACTTTACCTGTATTTTCTGGGGATTATAAGAATTGGGAAAATTTCAGAGATTTGTTCGATGCGCTAATTATTCAAAATGATTCCTTATCAAATGTCACTAGATTACACTATCTAAAATCCTCTTTGAAAGGTGAAGCGGAACAACTTTTAAAACATGTTATAATCACTGAAGCTAATTTTCTTTCCACTTGGGACTCGCTAAAGGCTAGGTATGATAATAAAAGAGCACTTATTACAGCACATTTACAGGAATTTATTAGTCTTCCGAATGTATCTAATAATGTTTTGGAAGATCTAAAAAGATTACGCGATACTACTAATGAATCGCTGGCAGCTCTAAAAAATTTACACCGTCCGATAGAGCATTGGAGTGATTTGTTAGTCTTTTTAACGACTAAAAAACTAGATATTCAATCGCTAAAGGAATGGGAGATGCAAATTGGTTCCGAATCGGATTATCCAACTTACCAACTTACTTACAACTGTCAATTGACAGTTGCGGGTTCTTCAGCACCACCTGATAACGATGCTAGTAATGTAGCTCAGGTGGCGAGTGCTAATCATGTCTCACTTAATAGGGACTCAGAAAATGATCTTTCATTCCATTTCTTAAATAACCATCCAAATCTGTCGCGCTCGACGTTATTAGCGACAGCAGTCGTTACGTTAAGAGCAGATAACGGGAAAGCTCATAAATTTAGGGTTTTATTGGATCAAGGTTCAGAATGTTGTTTTGTTTCGGAAAGGGTGATGAAAATTTTGAATCCTAGTTTTCAGAAGGTTAAAGCTATAGTTTATGGAGTTGGGGGAATTAATATTGGCTCTTCAAGAAAATTAGCTCGGTTAAATTTACTCCCTGTCGAAAAGCACTCTCCTAAAGTCCTTATTCAAGCCTTAGTATTGCTCCATCTTACCACTTATACGTCGCCTGAAAGACCTAATAAAAAGGATGAAATTGATTTTCCTGAATTGAAGTTAGCTGATCCTAACCCCTTCAGTTCTCAACAAATAAATTTGATTTTAGGCGCGGATAAATATGGCTCGTGTTTATTACCTGGCCTACAACAAGGTGTGTTAGGCACTCTTACTGCTCAATCTACCGTTTTTGGTTGGATTTTGTCAGGTCCTGTTACTTCAAATAAGGTAGAGACAAACATCCCACTTACGGTACATCAGAGCATAACTTCTGAAGTCTTGCATGAAGACCTGACTAAGTTTTGGGAATTAGAAGAACTTCCTAAAAGTGAACATAAATATGTTTTTTTTTAATGTTGATTTTTAAGCCGTTTATCTGGCAGTACTTATCTAATGCATCTAGCTTTTTTTAAGTATATTTTTAAATACTCAAAGATTATATAATCATCCGCATACAACAGTAACAATAGGTTAACATAGTCATTAATATCTATACCCTGCAGCCCTTTACCAGCTGAGAAATCTTCAAAGTCTGCCAAAAACAATATAAAAAGGAGTGGACTGAGAAATATTCCCTGTAATACACGTTTTGTTACTTCTATAAAAATGGATAATCCCTTCTTGGTTTTTACCCGCTAAACTGTCCCGTCGTACAGACTTTTTAGTAATTGAATCAGTTGTGGGCTTACTCTCAGCTTAATTAATTTTTCTTATAGTTTATTTTGTGGAACCAAAGCTTGCTATATATTACCTGATTAAAGAGTTTCCCGAAAGTATTCATAAGAGCAATCGGACGGTATTTATGCGGATGGCATCTATCGCCTTTCTTGTGCAACAATGATAAAAGAACTCTTCGTCAAGCCGCTGGCGTTGTCACATCTGCGTTGTTCATCTGACTTTACCTACTTTACATTCCTTTATACAGTTAACGAGTTCCTCATAATCAATCACGCGATCTAATATAGGATGTAAAACATTAAAATACAATGAATCTACCATACAAATCTACTCTTGCTAGATAATGAGCACGAAAATAGGCCTAGAATTTTTTTTCAAATTTCTGACGCTTGCCAGTTCATTTAGACAATTAGTTCTTCTTCGTTATTCATAATGTGTCCCTTAAGAGTTTACATGACTTCCATTTCTTACAATACTTCCGTCTACATATTTTATAAAATCTTATTATTAATATTTACAGATATTTACACCTATTTACAGAAAATCTTATATCTAGATCCTTATTTATATTTTTGACGATAGCGCAATTTGGTACGTGTTAGCGAACGAGTGAAAGATCGATCGAAAGCGAGAGTACAAGCGAGAGAGAGAGATCGATAACGCAAACGCATTTTAATCTACTTATGCTATTATATAACCATTACTTACAAAGATTTACGCTTCTAATTCAAGCGACTTCCGTTTCCTTTTTCTTTCACTTCTCTTGTATCTCCACTCTGCAATTTTTTTTGCATCTATTCTTTCGTTCTCTCTCATTTGCTCCCCTAGCATCCTCTAACTCCTTCATCCACTCTTCCCCCAAACCATCCTCCCCTATAGATAATTAGTTCTCAACTGCATATTTTTATGTTTACAGAGTTTTTTATAAGAAGATTTTTCTAACACATATAGGTCTTTTTCCTTTGTCCACAATTTCTACAATTAAAAAAAAATAAGTTAATTTTTTTGCAGAAATACAGTTTGATGAAACCATTAATTTGAACAATTTCAAGGACCGTTCTTACCTGCTAATCTGGACATAATTAATATTAGAAATACGGTTTTTACTGTAATGCATTCGTTTTCAAATTACTTTCCAATAATAGACAAAGTAAGCCCCAGAAAGAAAAGTTTAGAGTTTTCCATTATTTCTGTGTTTTTTTTACTACAATCCGATTACCATGTTATAACCGTACTCAAAAGATCTGAATTTTGTTTCAAAAATGTCAAGATACATCATATTTTGAACATATATCGTAAACTGTACGTGACACGTAAAAACAGTCAGCATTTTTAGATTTACCATTGGAGGAATACTATATATGAATATAAATATACATGTTTACAAATAATTATATTCATGTGAATAAATAATAATTTGTTAATTATTAAAAGGGAGTAGTTTTATTAAGGGTTTTATGATAGCGAGACCCTAAAGGTTCTAACTGCGTATCGTACTTCGGTATAATCATGGTTCGACTCTACCATAAATTAAGTAATAAAAAAGGACCCTAATCTCTAAGACTTTTTCTAGGGAAAAAGCCATTCAGATAATATCTTCAATTTGACTGAAATCAATCCAAACTGGCCTGACATTATTATCTAAGATATTCCTGAGATTTTGTTTGGACAACGAATGCAGCGGAAAAGTTTGTGAGCTCGGCTAATTCCGCGATTGGTGCAACCTACAAAGGGATTTATTCCCGAAAAACTGGCCAAAATTAGAAGAAGTTTTCAAATTTAACTAAAATTTGCTACTCTAAGGTCATATAGGTTGCTCATTACGAAACCGAAATCAGGATTTTAAAAAAAAATGTCAGACGAGTACACTACAAAATTATTGGATTTTTAGGAAACTTGGTATAAAAGGGCTTTTTGGGTGGCTGATAAGAATCCAGAGTGAAAACTTCAAAAATCAGAATAGCAGATCCAATGTGGCGGAAATTTGTTAAAAACATTGATTCAATGTAGCTGAAATTAAGTATTTGAGGATTTTTAAGTCACTTATTACGAATCCGAAGTGAAGATTAAAAAATAAAACAAATTGGCGGTTTCAAAATGGATGACTTGTATAATGTAACGACCCACACAAGAAAGAAATAATTCAGTGAATAATTCTTATTTTCTATTAAGGCCCAAACTGCCAATTTTTAAGAAACCTCCAAAGACTTAGGAAGAATTGTTTTTTCCCAACGCCGTGGACAAAATGCGATTTTACCCACTCCTCGATGTGTCAAACCTCGCTTTTCTCCACGTTGTTGGGACAAAATATAGTCCTCAGCTGGTGCAGAAGGAGCTTTTTTAACGAATGTGGGGATCGTTGCTGCTCTACCTTCTAACTAAAGACGCCATGCGCATACTCAGAATAAAAATTCTGAGAATAGGGTTGATATTTTAAAGACAGTTTAATAGGCTTAAAAAATCTATATTAATTCGGAATTCATCTTCAGAAAATAAAATAAATCAATCTACATAATGTGATAAACAATAATAGGCTTTTACATTAACCAAATAGTAATTTAAAGCTACCACCACTTTTCTTTCAAGTAGAAAAGGACAGGCGCCTTCGTCTGTTTGCCTTTGTCGTCACTCCGGTTAACCGTATGTGTCTATTATATTCTTTATTTTAATCAATATTAGAGTTCTTTGAGAGAATGAATTCTCGGTTCCTCGCCGACAATGATTTTTAATCTTCTACGTCTGTCTCGTCGTTTGTGTCTGTTTCGCCACTGTCACGAATAAAAATCTGTCTCTAATGAGCCCAAAAGTAAGGTAGTTTGGAAGTCTGTTTTTGTTAATTGTGAACCTTTTTTGCTCATTTTTCAAAAAATAATTCATGATAAAATAGATTTCTTTTTAATCTTAATTAAAAATTTTTTTAAATGGAGACACTAAACTCATGATTCTTTTCAATCTGCAGGGTTTGCATATAATAATTTAAGATTTCTTTTAATTGAGTTTACATATTTTTACCTCAAGTTTCTTGGAAGAAGTCTTTATTTTTATTTAAATTTTTGTAAAAAGAATGTTATTAAATATTAGCTATTTTTAGAAATGCATTTAAATAATTTGGATTGTTTTCTTTTCCTATTTTGGAAATTTTAATAATCTAAATATATTGGTTCAGAATCACCCACAAATTTTAGATCTGGGCACTTTTATCCATTTTCCTAAACATTCCAAATTCATATTTTTCAAGTTTGTTTTTACCATTTCCACAATTTTACACATGGCATATGTTATAATAATTTTTAAATTGTCATCCTGGTACTTATTCGAAAATAAGGTTGCTAATGGGATGTTACAAATTTTTAAAATATCGATGGCTCGCCCAAATACTTGTCAAGAATAAGTTGTTCGCACTATTCACAATAATCATAAATTTTACATATTTTCAGGATTTATATATCAAAAATTTTTTACAATTATACATGATGTATTTTATAATATTTTTTTTTTTAAATGTCATCCCCTTACTTATCCAAAAATAAGGTTACTAATAGGATGTACATATTATTTGATTGATACATTATTTGATAGAATATTTTGTATACCAAACCTTGAAATTTTTCCTGGATATTTTAAATTAATTTTCCGTTTATTTTCAGTGGTAATATTATTTTATATTAATTTTGAATATTTGATATTCTAATTTTATACATATTCTTATTATAGCTTTTTCTATATTTTTGCCACTTTTCTTAGAACATATTCTTATTTTCTTTGTTTGATCCTCCTGAATTTGTAGGTTATTTTGAATTTGGGTTAAATTACAACAATGTATTGAGGTGTAACCTTGAAAACTCTATTCTTTCTTTATAAATTTTTTTTTATGATTTGGCGTTATCTAGTACTTAAATTGTAATATCAGAGAGTTTCTTTTTTTGAATATCATTGACATTGTTTTTTGAAGGATTATCTTCCTTCTTAATTTTTGAGAATTTTTAAAGTTCTAATTTTTCAAAGTAAGTTATTATAACATTCCTTTTCCATGAAAGCGTGACTCAGGGATGAACTAAAGTACTGAAGAATGAAACAGAGCTGGGGGGGGGGGGGGTTACGTTATACAATTTTATTTTTATTTTTTTTTAAACTTCAAAATCTTTTTACTCTTACCTAATACTTATTAAAAATAAGTATACCAATAAAATTAAATTAAAATTATTATAATTCTCATAATGTGACTATGAAATTTCTTTTTAATGTAAATGTATCTTTTTATATTCTTGGAAAAACAAAATATAATATTTTGATGAAATTCTTTTAAACTGCACTTTTCTCGAAGATCATTGAAATTTCCGTTAACACGTGCTCTTTTACAAGTGTTCTGTTTGGGACGTATTGAGTCGCTCGTAAAGGTTGAGTCCCTCCTCCATAATACGGGTGAAAACCATGTTAAAAAAAAGTCGCCTCGTTTTAATTCCTTCTCTCTCTGTCTCTCTCTTTTTCTCTCTTTCTCTCTTTAACAATTGTCTTTTCCAAAAATCTAACAAATTCTGAGAGGTTTTCTGTTTAAGCCTAACATTAGTACATGGCGTGACTTTATACAATGCACATCGCAATGTTCAGTATCTGTTGATTTTTTTTCAATTTTTGTCAAATAAAAGTGAAATTTAAATTTTCAAAGTGTTTTTTTAATAATAATTAAATAGCGGTTCCGAATTGAGCAAAGCACAAAAACAATTACGTGTACTTTGAATATCTTCAAAGGGAAACAAATGCAGTGAGTTAACCTTTTTTCTAAAAAATTAAAATAAAAGGAAATAGTTTTTTACAGATTAGTGAAATTGATTGTGCCTTTGAGAAAATGGATTTTATTGAAATAGACAGAAATTGGGGTAATGGGATTGATGTGATTAGAGAACCTGTGAAAAATATCAAAGAATTTTACTTAATTGGTAAAAAATTAAGATCAGCAATTTTACAAAAAGACTTTTTGATCAAATGACAAATTTATGGAGTTTTTCCTAAGAAAAAATGTTTGACATCAATAAAAAAGTTAGTTTTGCTTTCAAAAACAAAAGAAATAGAGAAAAATAGATATAAATACTGAAAAATTTAAAAAATCTCTCTTAAATTTGACTATTAAGGATTGCCATTCACAAATTTAAAAAGGGACCACTCAAGATATAACAAAGTATGGGATAAAGTAAATAATTGGTTGAAGCAACTTTCTTTTACTTGAAAATAGAAAGAATTCATTTTATGGCACAATTATTTTCTCAATAAATAAATTGATTATATTAGACCTAATAAATACTTAATTAATACTAATTGAAATATTTTCTTTACAGGTATATTAATTCTTCATACCTTTTAGTCTTCCCTATAAATAATCCCTGATGAGGAGGTCTAAATTGGCCTCGAAAGATGTTGGTTCCCTAGTAGTATAAAATGGACGGAGAAAGTAAAAAGTGAGTGGTTCGTTTTTGGTTGACCCTTTCTCCCTCGTTTTTTCAATTGGTTATTTCTGCCTCTAATGAGCCGAAAAGTGAGGTAGTTTGGAAGTCTGTTTTTTAATTGTAAATCTTTTTCTTGCTCATTTTGAAAAAAATTATTCATGATAAAATCGATTTCTTTTCAATCTTAATTTATAAAGTTGGAGTTTAGAAAGCGAAACGCTCGAGAACGAGGCCCAACCATCGACGGGTAAGGGAACAGCAGCAAAATTGCTTTTACTTCAAACTTCGTCTCGAGGCAAGAAAGAATATAGAACTGGCCCGGAACCTTGTTAATTTGTGTTCTGCCGGGTGGAAGGCGTGGGACCGATGAAGGGAAATTTTGCGTACTCAGTGATTTTTTATTTGTTGGATACGAGACGTGAAATATCTAGTTGAATGAATCAAACTTAATAAAGCTTATTACTTGAAATATTTTACTGACTTTGGAATTTATACGGTTGTAAGATGTTGCCTATTGCTGTAATAATTCTTTTCTGGATAACGCTATAAATGGTAGTTTTGAAAATAATTTACTACAATTAATCAGAGCACATAAAGTTTCATAAATGATTTGAAATTCATTCACAGAGTGAATCTCCAAAATTTCCTCAGAATATACCTATGAAGAAAGGAAGTGGAATGAAAAAGTAAAAAGTTTAAACTACATCTAAATTTATTAAAATACATAAAACTACTGGATGAACCAATTGTTTAATCACCATTGTCAGCAGATTCTAAAATTTTTGAATGTAATACTATTAGATATGTCAGTGACTCCCAAACTATTGCCGACGGCATAGTCGCCTGCCGTGGCAGGGGGGATGTCAGCCTAGCCGCGGCAGTCGAGGCAGACATGCAAGTAGAAGGCTTCTTTCCTTTACCTACAACGGATGACCCTTTCATTGTTATGAGATTAAAGCCTGTTACAAAAACTGAAATTAGGAAAAAGTGGCCTATTTCAATTTGAATTACTTGAATGAATTTCTTCATGCAACTTTCAAATTGAGGGCAAACTTGAAGTCCCAGTAATATAACATCAAATTAGAAACTCTTACTGATTTTCGTTTTTATACAATAAATACTTGTTATACTCCTCTAAAAATGGTCAGTTCCTTTTTTCTTTTCTGTTCCCATTTACTACCATTTAATATAAGAACACCCCAAACGTCATTACCGTAAGTCGTGGCAATCTCACTTTGTACAAGGATATACTGATTTTCTTCTTTGTTTTTGATAGTATCATAAAAAGCGATCAACGTATCTAGTTTGCAAGCTTCAGGGAAACAAAAGTTTAATTTAAGCACACTTTTCAAGCCAAGTAAACCATATTGTAGAAACCTTAAGTCTGTCCCTCGATTTTTGTCATTTTAATCGTTTTTATCATCCACATTTTTTTCTAGTATTGTATAAAATATTGTACTTACAGTCAAGTGATAAACATCGAAATAGTGAGCGTTTCGTTTAATACAATATTCTATCAAATTAAACTCAAAATATCAACATTTTTTATGAATCCGATATTTAAAAGAAAATTGCAATTTAACAATAAAAATTTCATTATCATGCGTGTGTTTACAACATGTTTCGGAGTGACAATAATTTATAAAAAACATTCCGCTGCCTTCTCAGAGGTGTGTGCATTCATAAATAGGCGACTTTTCACGGCGAGAATGTGTAATTTTTTGATATTATATATATATATATATATATATATATATATATATATATAATAATAATAACAATAAAATAATATTCAGATATATCACTCTTTCGTAACTTTTGCCAAAGGCAAAGGTTACAAGGTCCAGAGGAAGAGTGTCCACTAATTACTGCTGAAGAAGTGAAGAAAGTTATCGCTAGAGCTAAGAACTTTTCAGCGCCAGGGCCAGATAAACTCAACAACTTTTGGTGGAAGAAGTTTACTTCTATGCACCAACATCTAGCTCGTATATTTACTACTTTCTTAAACGGAGAACAACCCGTCCCGCAGTGGCTAGTGGAAGGACGCACGGTATTGATTCCTAAGACCGGAGATTTGTCAAGTCCAAAGAACTACAGGCCCATAGCTTGTTTAAACACCAGCTACAAGCTATTCACTGGCATCCTCAAAGAGAGGATATTAACATCTATCGAGCCGGTATGGAGTGCAATAGTTGAACAACGTGGATGCAAGAGAGGTCTGGCAGGTTGCAGGGAGAACCTGTTAATAGACAGGTGTATCACCCAGGACTCGATCAGGTATCGACGCAATCTGTCCATGGCTAGGATTGACTACCGTAAGGCATTCGATAACACGAACCATGAGCTACTTATTAAGCTCATTGAGTGCATGGAGGTGCATCCAAAAATAGTGAGATGCATAAAAGAGCTAATGCTCTTGTGGCGGACAAGATTTGTCATAACATCTGACAAAATACAAGTGACTACAAGCTATATCACATATAAGAGGGGAGTCTTCCAAGGAGACTCTCTAAGTCCGATACTTTTCTGCATCTCCCTCTTGCCTCTATCTATTGTGCTCCGAGGCAAAAGCTCTGGATACCTATGTGGCCCGCCGAACAAAAGAGAA
>CAKNYM010045918.1:0-14701 GCA_932195095.1 Andricus curvator
TTGATGCATTCGTCTTTTGGTCTTATGATCAACCGTTGGTTTTGTTTTACGGTTTGCATCTGCCAAAGTTCTCGCTGCATTGTACACACTACAATTGATGGTCCAGAGGTCGGATTCTTCGGAAAAATCTCCACGAAGCTCATCATCCAGTTCAGTCAGACCTTTGGGCTTGGGAGAAACCTGAATGTTGATGTTTCTCCGGGTCTTGAAGCATCGTTCTCCCTCTATTGGATGCCTGTTCGAGGCTGGTCTCAGTGTCGCCTCTCTTTCTCTGTTGCCGGCTTGTTCTGGCTGCGGTTGTGTAGGCGCTCCGCTTATATAACCCCTTTTCCGGAGGTCCTCGGCACGGTTTCGCAGCCGTTTTTGCGAAAAATCCGAGAGCTCTGGGTGTTTCTCGCACCACAGAGCATGCAGTCGCGCCATGTAACCTTTTCGCTCAGGGGCCATACTGGTATCATAGCACTCCAGCAGGTCGTCCCTGAGTCGATCCGTCCACTCAAGAGTAACGAGACTTCGCCGGTCAATCGCATTGACTCCGTCTTGATTGGCTCCCCGAACTCTAGGGTAGTCGGCATTGTTGTCCGACCCATTGTCGGGAGCCCTGCGCGTTCGATTGTTTTGAACCGCACTTCCTACAACTATGTTTGGTGTTGTCATTGTTGTTCCCACGAGCAGCTAGGGAAAAAGGTTAGTCCATCCTTGCAGAGCCCCGCGTGCAAGGATAAGGCTGATACTCTGAGAGGTCGCCCGGTATCCCAGAGTCACCGTTTGAGACACCTCACCCAGGTGCCATTCAGCTTTCGGCACGGTTGTTACACCTCCGCTTAGGGGTTATTCCTTCGGGACCATCCCTGGACAATTGTCCGCGACTGCTTATTAATTA
Organism: Andricus curvator; assembly: GCA_932195095.1. Taxonomy (NCBI): domain Eukaryota; kingdom Metazoa; phylum Arthropoda; class Insecta; order Hymenoptera; family Cynipidae; genus Andricus; species Andricus curvator. The sequence continues at coordinate 884 of CAKNYM010045918.1, forward strand.
TTGTAACCATATTCAGCAGAAACCCTTGGTACAGGGACCCTCTATCCGCAACCCGAGGACGCGTCCGGTGGCTTTGTCATAGGCCCTTCGGTTCGAATCCCAAGGAATCAAAACCGAATACCGAAAATATATATATATATATCAGTGCCTCTGACTCATAAGTGGACAAGCAGGTGGAACGTAGGGAGCATTCACGAAATCATTCGATCAGACGATCGATTGCGCGCGCTATCGGCCAATAAGTAGGGATAGTGTAGGATCAATGCACTTTATATATCGATCCCGGTATCGGTACGACTGGTCTTCGTACTCGACCCTCTGCGAGGAAGGAGCCTCTCTTGAACTCTCATTGATCTATCTGTCATTGAAGACGGAAATTTAAATAGAATAAGCGTCATTGAAAGGACGCCACCTTCAAAGGATTCTCCTGCATCGATTAAAACTTCGTTTCCTAATCTATCCGGATTCATAAGAATTCGGATAGTTAGACGTAAGTTTTTGGGTTTCATTTTTTTTTCTTATTTTATTAGTGTGATGCAATTATTGTAACGACCTTGCACTCCATGTTTTTATGGAAACCTCGTTGTGCATGTTCGCATTTAGTGTGGGGAGGTAGATAAATGATAAAGTAGTGCTACTGAAATTTTAATGTGCGTTTTTAGTTTGATTCTTTTTTAAAGGAATAGAGTCACAATGGAATTCGTAACGACCTTGCAATTTATCTAACAATAAAGACCTCGTTGTGCGAACAAATTTTTGGTATCTCAGTCGAAACTGTACACGCCGAAATCTACCTTGGGTCGCCAACTCTCCACCACGGACTGGGCACCCCGAATTGTGAGTGTTAATAAATACCTCATTATTCAATTACCGGACTTGTTTCAATGTGTTTATCCCTTTTCTCTCGGCATCCTTGTTCCCTTATCCCTCCTCGGTAAGCAACCACGCAATACCTGGCGCCCAACCTAAAATCCCACACTTTTCCTTACAAAATCTAACCCGCCGAGAAAGAAGGAGAAACATTTTCAATCTCAAATTGAACTCTTTTATAAACAGAAATTTTACTTTCAACTACACTCCAAAGTTCTTACTTCCGTAACTTTTCTATGACAGAATTTTCCATACTATCTGACCTATCTGCCATGCCTTTGTCTGAATTACCATTTAAGGATTTATCTTGTGATATGCCTATGCACGTAAACATTGATTTTTATTCATGTTCCTGATTTATATATGCCTATAAATATGTGTATGCCCATGATTATTTGCATTGCAAGCATTTATTTGTGCTTATAACCTGATGATGTTCTAATATGTATGTATGTGCCAATGACCTGATATATGTTTGCAATGATTTATTCTTATACAACCATGATATTCTATGTATATGCGAAAACTGATACTTGAATGAATATGCGTTTAATATTATGCCATTTATACGCAGAAACTGTTGCAAGTAATTGCGTATGGTAGCTTGGGGGTGAAATGCAAAATTCGAATCCACAAACGGAGGTTAAAGTGGTAATTCCCCTTGACGTTGATGAAAAGTAAAATTAAATCTGGTTTAAAAAGAGTAGACCTACAATCGAAATAAAAAAGGAAATTAGAATTTTGAAACTAAGGTACTATATTTTTCCTTTTAGAAAATTAGACATTCATCATTTTTACAATAAAACCAAGAACCTCGAAAATTATTTAAGGAAAATAAGGAAATGTGCAAAATAACATAACGAATTTTGACCGTAATCGAATATACCAAGCGCCGAACGAAACAAACCGTTCAAGTGCGCAAGCAAGTTCGCACGGGCAGCGAGCAATACCCGCGAGTCGCGGCAAGGTCACGCGAGGTATCTTGTAAACAAAGGGTCCTACGAAAAAAATAAGGATATTTTCAAACTCTAGAATCAATTAAATATCAAATTAAAATTCTAATCAAAATTTTCAAATAAAGTGGGTATTTTAAATTGAGATATCACATCGGCCTAGTATATACAGGGTGTCCCATCAATAATAACTTGAGCCTAACTTAATACAAATGAAACTCAGGTCGGGTACAGTCAAGAAAATAATGACTAAACCCACTGACACAGAAAGGGATCACGATAATTTGGACTTGGAAGGTGCCACTGTACTTCCAACCCAAAATATTAATTCAAATAAGACCACAACAAGACCAATAAGCGAAATTATGGTCCCAACTCCACCCAAAAACACGAGCGCTATCCCAAAAACTATAAATAGGTCATTAGGTCGCGGTAGAGGATTCACGCGGAAAAACATAGAATCACCCAGTATAAACAATAGGACAAACCAAGACAGATCAACTCAAAGTACTCAACCTAACACAATCTTTGACCTCATTGACAACACACTCTTTTGGGATCATGAAGACCTACCAAAACTAGACGGACCTCACCCCAGAAACAAATTAAGACCAGAAATAAATAAAAAAACTTTCGATTGCGATTCCTTTTTGGAAAGTAATACACAGTTCATTCTAGAAACTGACGAACTTTTAGAAAGCGTAGAGTTTAACAAATTTATAAATCAACAAAAGGAAAGATTATTTAAAGAAAGGGGAAAAAGGGAAAACAATTTAGAAATTAGACTAGATCCGCGCAAAAAAATGGCTTATTTGCACATAGAAATAAAATAATCGAACCAAATGTCAGGAAAAACATAAACGAATCTCATAACAGATATTCCGTCCAATTTGATTTAAGAGAAAATTCACAAGAACCTCGTCAACTTCCATACAATAATATTGAAAACCGAAATAAATTGAGAAATGGCAATTTAAAATTACAAAAATTCCGATGACAGTGAACCTTTAGAGGACAGAAACAAATCAAATCAGAACAGACGACATACACTCTCGACACCAAGCAATAGGTCAAACAGACGTTCACGGATACACGTAAATAATACAGACACAGACTTGGAATCTGATAATAATTTAAATAACGAAACAATTCCAGCAACTTACGTTCCGTACGGAATGATCCAAACCCCCTCTCAAATTATGAACAATTGGCCAATTAAATTTCGTAATAATAAAGACGATAGTCCCGCGCATTTCTTAGACGACTTAAAAAGATTCAAAAGGGGTTAAAAAATAAATGACCGTGACATTTTAGAAAATTTAGATGCCCTACTAATTGAAGGCGCAAAAGATTGGTGCGAGATAAATAAAAATTCCTGGAGACATTTATCGGACTTTTTCGAAGATTTTAAAAACACATATATAGATGAAAAATTTACCGAGGAAATTAGACAAAAAATCAAATTTTGTAACCAAAAAAGGACACAAGACATACAGAAATTAGAAAACTGTTCACAAAATTATATCCCAGGAAAAACCGCGAATGGGAATTACGTAGAGCGTATGAAAACTTTAGAATAGAATACAAAATGTATACAAAAAGGAACGATTTTGAAACTTTTGAGGAATTAGAAGACTTAGGTAAGGAGTGGGAAGCTGAGCTAGCCAAATCCAAAATTCGAGGGCAAGTCTTACAAATTACTGAACCTAAAATAGAGGATAAAGTGGAACAAAAACGTAGCAACAGTAGTGGGGATAAAAATAATTCGGATAATAACAAATATGATAAAAAGGAAAATAATAACGGTCAAAATAATAACAAGAGCGGATATCAAAACCAAAATTACCAGGGTAGAAATCAAAACAAAAATCGATTCCCATTCCCTAGATTCCCACCTGGTTTCAATCCAAACTTTCAACCTAGATTCAAAAACAATAGACCCAGGTACCCTTACAACCCTTACTACCAAATGTTACCGATGTTCAACGAAATGTCTTTGAGCTCAAATCAAGGTCAAAACAATCCGATTATTGAATTCCCACAGGAAAAAAACCGAAAATAACAACGGTAAACAAAATTTCGAAAAAACAAACTACGGTAATAAAAACAAAAAATTGTTTAACAATAACAGGGATCAAAAAGAAAAAACAAGTTCTAACTCAGAGAAAAAACAGGACTCAAATACAAAAACGAACGAAAACACTAATAATTCAAATTGTTATTATTGTGGGTTAAAGGGTCATTTCAAAAGAGAATGTCCATATTACACATACAACCAGGGAAACTGGAGGGGCGGGTATTAGAATCAAAATTATTACAAACTAATACCGAAACGCCAGAATATTTAAATTCGGATAAAGACGAAGCGACAGAAACGCGCTTCCATTTAATAACAAAATTCGAAGATACTTTATTTCGAATTTTAGTAGATACTGGTGCCACACATTCATACGCTGGCAAGGAATTGCTGGAAAAAATCCAGAATTCCAAATTCTCAATTCTTAAACCCGTCTCGCGAAAATTAATGGTCGCGAATGGCGAAACAGTCGACATAATTGGGCAGGTAGTAATCCCAATTAGAGTCGGAAAACACACAAAACACGTAATGTTCAGGTTAGTCCCAAAATTGAACTCCGTAGGTATTTTAGGCACAGACATGTTAAAAGCCCTGCGAATGACCCCAATAATCGAAAATAAAACCGAAACTAAACCTGACATTACAAAAAAGGAGAATGAGGAAGTTAAAAACGAAAAAATTAGAAATAAACCAGGTATTAAAGAAAAAGGAAAATAGGACAATAGAGACTAAACCAAAATTTGGAGGTAAAATTAATTTAAAAAGTACCAGTGAGTTCGACAAAAATAGTCCAAAGTTAGAAAATAGTGAAATTCCCATTGTACCCGTCAATCCTAACCAATCCCAAAAAACCAAAAACGCCCAAATCCCTGTAACAAACCCCATAAAGGATATCCTAAGCCTAATGAACATCATCATAAGTAACAAATTCCAACCCCTAGAGAGCATCCCCACCCCAGACACTAGCGACGACTCAAGCACTCAAGACTCAGATACATTAGGCAAACCAAGAATCAGAATGAAGAATAAGAAAAACAATTCGGGAAAAATATTTTACAATAAAAAATACATGGAAAAATATAAGGATAGTGACAGTAATCTTTGGAAAAATAAAAAAGTTACTGATCAAAACGAAATAGGAAAGGAATCTCAAGAAGCGAACGAGATCACGGAAATAGATAATGGAAATCAATGGATTAACTTTAAAAATAAAGCAATAAGATTAACTAATATTTCGGACAATTTAGGAAAAATCGACGAACAAAACAATAGCTCGCCAGAAATTTGCGAAGGTATTGTTGAGCTTAACGAGAGCCAACAATCCCAATTAGAAAAACTCGTAGAAAATAAAATTAAAATACACCAGGGAAAAGAACACAGGGCTACTCATTTAACAAAACATAAAATCGACGTCCAGGGCCACGATCCCATTAAACAGCGATATTATCACGTGAGCCCAAAAATAAAGGAAATAATTTATCAGACAGTTGATAAATTATTAGAACAAGACATAATTGAACCGTCTTGCTCCGATTGGTCAAACCCTATAGTGATGATCAAAAAACCGGGTAAAGATTATAGATTCTGTTTAGGTTTCAGAAAGGTTAATAATATTACTAAAAAAGACCTCTATCCAATCCCACTCATGACAGAAATACTGGACACTTTAAGATCAGCAAAATTTATCTCCAAAATCGATTTAAAAGTAGCGTATTTACAAATTCCATTAGAAGAAAATTCAAAACCAATTACAGCATTCACAGTCCCTGGAAAAGGCATGTAACAATTTAAAAGGATGCCATTCGGTTTAACCAATGCTCCAGCCACTTTCCAGAGACTGATGGATAAAATCATCACTCCAGATTTAAAGCCAAACATTTTTTGTTATGTAGATGATATTGTAATAGTAACACAAAATTTTGTCGATCATTTAAAATATTTAAATATCGTACTAGACAAAATAAACGAAGATAATTTAACAATCAGTCCGGACAAATGCGAATTCGGCTGCTCAGAAATCAAATACCTTGGTTTTAAAGTTAACGACAAAGGACTTCAAATAGACGATGAAAAAATCCAACCAATCCTAGAATTCCCTAAACCTAAAAACATTAAACAATTACAGCGCATAATAAGAATGGCAAGTTGGTATAGAAAATTTATCCCACACTTTGCCGAAACAGTAGAACCAATGAACGGATTACTTAAAAAAGATAAACCATGGGATTGGGGACTAGAACAAGATGAGGCGTTCCAAAAAATTAAGGATCTTTTAACTTCAGCACCAATCTTAACCTGCCCAGATTTCAAACAACCCTTCCAACTCGAAACTGACGCGAGTAATATGGGGTTAGGAGCCGTACTTACGCAAACAATTAATGGCGTAAATTACGTGATCGCTTACGCGAGTAGAAGCCTAAACGGTGCGGAATCGCTGTACTCGGCATCCGAAAAAGAATGCCTAGCGGTAGTTTGGGCCATAAGAAAATTTAGGCCATATTTAGAAGGATATAGCTTTAAAGTCATCACGGACCACTTAGCGTTAAAGTGGCTCCATAACCTGAAAACCCCCACTGGCCGATTAGCCAAAAGGGCATTAGAATTACTAGAATATGACTACGAAGTCATATATCGTAAAGGTAGTTCAAACTTAGTCCCTGATGCTCTCTCGAGATCAGGAGAACCAGTAAAAACCATAGCGTTTGCGTTAGCTTGTAGCGTAGAAAAACCAAAAGCGGAAGTTAAAGACACAACACATGACTGGTACTCCACTAAATTCAGACAAGTGACAAAAAGACCAGAAGAACACGAAAAATGGCGAATCAGAGATTCGCAACTCTATTTTCACAGAACTGACCCACTAAAATCCACCCTATTACCAGACTCAAACCCTTGGAAATTAGTCGTACCTCAAAAACTTAGACGTCAAGTTTTACGGGAAAATCACGACGAAACCCAGGCAGGAAATTTAGGCTCAGAGAAAACTTACGCGAGAATTTCCGAACATTACTTCTGGCCAGGGGTATATTCGGACGTTATCAATTACGTAAAAAACTGCCAGACTTGTCAAAGAGTAAAACCGGGTAACCAAAGTAAAGTAGGATTAATGGGAAAGAGAATCGTTGAAGAACCATGGACCTTGGTAGCAGCTGATATCATGGGACCATTGCCGATTTCAAAAAAGAGAAAAAACCAATATATTCTAGTGTTCGTAGACTTATTTGCAAAATGGGTCGAAATAATACCGATTAAAAAAGCGAACGGAACAAGGATAGAGTCAGAATTTCATAAATGTGTCATTTGGCGTTGGGGAACACCGCGGACTCTCCACACCGATAATGGCACGGAATTTGTCAACAAAACGTTAAGAGACTTAACCGATAAATTCGGTATCAGACATACCAAAACGCCAAAATATTACCCCCAAGCCAACCCAACGGAGCGTTACAATAGGACAATTAAGCAAATTATTAAAACCTATCTAGATAACGATCACTCCACTTGGGACGAACATATAGACGATTTGCAGTTTGCCATAAAAACTAGCAAAAATTCGTCGTCCCAATTCACCCCGGCATTTCTATACTTGGGTCGCAAATTAGAACCAATTTAGTCGCTCCGAAAAAATATAGAAAATGATAGCGATATCGAATTTCAATGCGTTGACAAATGGACCAATAGACTGAGAAAGTTACAAATCATTAAAGAGGAAGTTCAGAAAAACCTAGACCAAGCAAATAATAGACAGGCCAATAATTACAATTTAAGAAGAAGACCAATAGAATTTAAAATAGGAGATAGGGTTCTAAAAAATGAAACCAAACTGTCTAACAAAGCGGATAAAAAGGCAGGTAAGTTATATGACCAATATGAAGGTCCTTTTATTATTAAAAAGAAAATTTCGCCTACGATTTACGAACTAAAAAATCCGAAAGGCAAGAGTATAGGTAAATGGAATATAAAAAATTTTTAATTAGATAAAGCAAATATTGACAATGAGAAATAAGCATTTGAATTACTAGGAATTAGGTTCGAACCTTTAGAATTAGGCAAACGAAAAAATGGCAAAAAATTAATGGTAGTAAGAACACAAACCGACCCAACTCAAAACCAACTCAATTGACACTCAACAACCTAACTCACTAAATTTTAAGAACAAATGAGACAGAACGAACCTTTACGTTTCAGACGATGCACTGAAAAAAATATTAGTTGGGACAACTAATGAAATTGTTGGGACAACTATTTTAGTTAGTAAATAATGGTACTGCTATTTAGTTAGTAGTGAGAACTATTTTTGTTAGTTGGGGCACGAGTAGTTGTCGTTACTATCTAATTAGGTAGACTAACTATTTTAGTTTGTCAAAACGACTGTCCGTAGGTAGTTGGACTTACTAATATGGTTAGTCACGTCTACTAACAAATTTGCAGGTATAACTATTTTCTTTTTTTACAGGGACTTATTGAAATATGTCACTATACTATCGAAACTTGAATTAAAAAGATCCCGTGGGCATGCGGGCATCTTTTTTTGGGACGTCTTAGGGTCCCTAAAACGTCCCAAAAAAAAGATGCCTGTCTTAACAGCTGAACTGCGACATCAGCCTCCCTAAGTTAGGGAGGCTGATGTCAGTTCAGCTGTTAAGACGTTCCAAAAAAATATGTCTACATGCCCACTATCTTTCTAATTGCAGATTTCGATAAAAATAAGAATGATCAGAAGCTACCAAAAAATGTATGAATAATTAAAATAGTTAAAGTGAAAGTTCAGATTGATATTACACTTTGAATTATTACTAACATTATTTATTATTTATCACAGCATGTTTTTCTTACATTAAATCATATAAATCATTTAATGAAAGTTACACCAAGTTATGTCAACGGCCATACCACGCTGAAAAACCCAGTTCTCGTCAGATCACTGAAGTTAAGCAGCGTTGGACGCGGTTAGTACTTGGATGGGTGACCATTCAAGAATACTGACATGAGTGCTGTTGGCACATCGTGGGTGTGGTGAGCCCACACTTGTAGTTATTCATAACTACAAGAAAAACCTAGAAACACTACCCGAATCGGGTAGTGTCACGCCTACCCTGAAAGGGAAATGGTTTAATGGTATACACGTATAAAATACTTGGACACTGCGCATCTTAAACTTTACATTCATACTAATATACTGAAATTCACGTTCTTATTATTAAAATTATTAATAATCACAGCATGTATTTCTTATTTTATGAATCGCGCAATACTTTCGTAATATTTCGAAGAAAATATATAATAAGCTATAATTATTATTAAAAGTAAACGCATGTCTAGCGTAATATAATATTGCCGTTTCACATAACAGAAGCACATTAGAATATTTTGTTTTGAGCAAAAAAAACTCATGTCATGAAAATTTAGCCATCATTTAATAAAAGTTATAATTGAAATACTTAAATTTGCATTGATAGTGAAATTCACATTCTTCTCATTAATTATTAATCACATCCTGTTTTGCTTATTTTAAAAATCGCACAATATTTCGTAATCTTTCAAAGAAAATAAATAAACAAGAGAGATAAACGATAGCTATTTTCATATATAAATGTTTCTTAAACTGTCGTGCTTTAAGCGAGGTTTAAAGTTTTTATCTAAAGGATGTGCGTTAATGTTACATAGAGTTTTCCATCACCCATTCTACTCAAAATCGCAGGGAATGGAGAAAATATTTTGTCGAGCAAATGGAAGACTACTTGACCGCTTTCTTTGACTTCGTATGCATGCAGTTTATCATTGTATTCAGTTATTGGCAAGCGATTACAAATAAAACATACTTCTACTGCCTCATTGCACAGCATAGTATCAATAATACCAAATTCAAGACCATCATGAAACTCAAAGGATAGTATGACACAAGTACCAACTCTATATTTTATTCCTTTAGAATGTACCCACGGTACTTCAATGAAAGATGACTGAAACTCACGCGGGAGTGTCGTATTATATATATTTTCAATTTGAAAAAAAGCTTTCAACAACGTCACTTGGTCCAATTTCAAATTTGGGTACCAAACCTTTCTTGCAAATAAGTCGATAGCACAAGTTGAGTTGTTGTTTTAAAGCAAGAGTATGAGTAATGTTTCGCCTAGAACAAGTGGCATGAGCACTTAATTTACAATTTCTATGCTTAGCTTCACCTTTAATAGTACTTAAGAGACTTATCGGTCCTGACATCATCATCACTCGCCCGTAATGGACCATATTGTGATGTTTAGGTTTGAGGGTATCTTTAAATAATTTAACGTAAAGTCGGTGATGTTCAGCGACAAGTTTGTCAAGCAGTTTGCAACACTCAACTTGAATATTTGTTGCCGACACGATGTCAAGTATACTTCTCAGAATGAGATAAAATTCCCATACTTCATCATTCTGCACGTAATCACCAATCAGCATAGCAAAAATCAAAACAAAGTTATACATTTCGCTGCCAGACATGGAAATGTGTTTGTTTTTAGCCTCATCTAGTGTAATTGGCGGAGGCTTATTTGTTATGCCGTTTACGGTATAGTTAAAGGTTCTTAATCTATCATTAAGGATTCAAGAGTAATTGGCTGATCCACTTCAAATAGAAAATGATATAGTACGTGGCCCATGTCATACCTCAAACCGCCTTCATGAAAATCGTGAAACACATCCATATAGTAATCATCAAGAACATGGAAGTATTTAATTTCATTCCAAACAGATTTCTCTTTTAAGCCAGAACCCGACATTCCTTTTTCCAAATCGCTTTCATATTCGTGTTTGTTGCGTAGCTCGTCTTCCCTTTCAAAGCGGTCATAATATGTATCTTTAAGTTTTGTTTTGCACAATCTACAAAAATGCGTCGCTCTGAAACATTCAACGTACCCCATTGCAGAATTTAATCCTAAATTATCTGCAATCAGTAAACCCAGAGCAAAATATACTGTTTTCTTTTCTCCATTTATATTTAAAGTTATTCCATGATCTTGTAAGAAATTAATTTCATCAACGAGACATCTGAAAATACTTCCATTGCCGTAATTAGTGCGATCGTATGAGTGAAACAGAAGAGCTAGGAATATATTCTCCAAACTTGATCTAAACTCTGGCGGTAAGCAAGGAATTGAAATGTATACTGCTCCTAGCTTCTAAACACCTTGGTGACTTCCTAGAACATTATTCACTTCGAAATCATCAAAATACAGAAATATAGGAATAACAATTTTTCCGAAAAAATAGCGTTGTACTTTTTCTCGCCATAATGTTCCTTGTGTGAAATTGCTTAAAACTTCAGTTTGTTCGCTTAATGATTTCATATAATTTAAAACAATCTCTAAAACTTTGGGTAAACTAAAGAAAGCTTGAAGGACTTCTCTCAGTGGTACAAATTTAGATTTTACTGCAGCTTTTTCCTTAGACATGCGTCCGTCAACAAATTTATCATCCATTGTATCTCCTACTGTTTGATTTTCGGCTGTAATAAAGCAACCAGTATCATTAAAAAGTTTAAAGCGTTTATATTCGGTTGAAAATAGATCAAGAGTTTTAATTATCTTGTCCAAATTATTGTCAATGGTATTGTTTTCTTCAGGTACTGAAACATTTTTTAACGTGTTGTCAAACATAGATTTTACAGTTGATATAACTTCCTCAAGTAAATCTTTAGTATCATTAAACATTTCTTGAACATGTATTCTTGGCAAGTTAGGAGCAGCATACAACTTCCCAAAAAAAGTTAAGAACAAATTTTGAAATTTTTGCTCTATCGGATTCAATGATGTTTTGACTTTGTTACTCTCGTCACCTAAAGGGATGTCATCTTTAAGGACAGAAACATCATTATTTGAGTTATTATTAGACTGTACAGCTTTATCTTCAGTTTCACTATACCTTCGTTTTTTTTGTTTGCGCACATTTGTTAATCTCACATTTATGAAAGGAAATCAAATGTCTCCTAAACTGTTGCCAAGAGCCAAAATCTCTATAGCAATTTTCTTCTTGGCATCTAAAGGTTCGCGAATTTAAATCACAGTGAACAATTTTTAAATGCAATTGTAATCCCACTACACTGGGTAACAGAGTTTTACATTCTGTGCAACGAGGCATTTTACTGTAATCCGACTGAAAAAAAGTTTCAAGCAAACTGCACGGAAATACTAGCGACGGCTGATAAGATAAAATAGAAATATATAATCATAATCAATATAGATCGAAACATCTTATCACAATCTATTTCTTCTAATCATTGATGAACCTAAGGAATGCTTTCTAATTTATGCAGAACCGAAGTTACTTCGGGTATTGGCTTGTCCCACGGAGTGCTTATACGATACAGTGCTAATTGTACAAGAAGCCATAAGGACTCGCTTTGCACAGGGTACAAAGCATGTAATGCATGGATGCATTTGAAACATTCGTCTATTGCTCTTAAAGGACTTTCCACTCTAAAGCGATGACTGTCGATGATGACATAAGAGTCTGTAATGGTTCTAGTATCTACTCCGACGACTGCTGCAAACGGTTGCAAAGTTTTGTGAACTGCACTAAGGTTCTTTCGAATTCTGTCGATGCTAGATTCCAACTGAGCAATACTCTAAGGGCAAAAACGTACATGTATTTTAATATTTCAAATATATAATTCCAATTTATTAAGTTAAAACATAATAGAAGATACATACGACAACGTGAAGTAAAAACCCTCCAGATACTTCCTTTCGGTTTGGCCGCCACTTTTTTTTGTACTTCCCATTGATAGTTGCTGGTTCAAAAAGTTCCGTCAATCCCAACAGAATATCCACATTATTGTCGCCTAGAAATAGCGCATCGTAATGGTGATTAGAAAAAATGCTTCAATATCAATTCACAGTTTTATTATAAATATACCCCTTATGTACACACCAGTAATATGGAAAATTTCTTTCACTTTCCTTGAAAAATGTGGCCACTCTTGGAAAAATCGAAGGTCGCATTCCGGATATAAAAATTTAAAATCATGTTCAAGCTGAAAAAAAATCAAACAGTCGTATTCATTTGTTTATATAAATGTATGCAATATTAATATATAATATCTGGAGGCTGATCCAATACTCACCAAGGAGTAGCCAAGGGGCTGTTTCAAAACCTCATACTTGTTAAAGTAGTCGTTGATGCTATCAAGCTCGTCTTTATTCTTAAGCTTTCTTCTGCGCTTTCCAGGATTATTTATTATGTTTCCTCTGCGAGATGCCAAACGATCTTTAATTGTAATTTTCCACCTTTCGTCGGCAGGGGCCCATGGTTCCTTGCGCGTGCTTAACCAAAGTAAAGCGTCAGCAACATTTTCATCTACATGAAAAGCAGACATTATTTACATAGTGCACAATGGCGGAAAACTACAGCGAAAATTCGGAAAAAGCGTTACATAGTCGGGGGGTCAGAATTGTCGGAAAAACGCGTGACGTAATTTATGGATAGCCTTTTAAGGCCATGTGAGAATAACCTCAACATTTTTTTCAAACAAAATGCGAAATACAGTTTAAAATTTTTGAAACTAAATCAAAAACACTAAGGAATGTTACAGTGGTCCGAACATTTTATACTAATTTAAAAAAATGTTCAACAATTTTTTTTTTGCTTTTTTTGTAATTATAACAATTTATAACCAGATAAATGTTCCTCAGTTCTCTGCAATTACCCAAAGTTTTAACTGGATGTCACATTTCGTGTGAACAAAAATTGGTTGGGAATGTAATGTGAAAAAAAATTTGAAGTTACATGGTCATTACATGGCCTTTAAAAATCTTTTCAGTCCAGAGGTGCCATTCTGGCTATGTTTACATATATAGCTATTAGTATTAATTTAAATATTTTATCATTTATATACCTACTCGGTGGGTTTCCTATCACCACTACGTAGCGCGTCCTCAG
>CAKNYM010045923.1:0-11270 GCA_932195095.1 Andricus curvator
AAAAAATGGCTTAACTTCCGGATCAAAAATTTTATGCTTTGAACTGATTTTATTTGATGTCTAAAGATACTCTACAAAGTTTCATTCACCTATCACTTCCGGAACACCCTCGTTTTCAACTCCCGATATGATAAAAAATTGAAAAAAATTCCCTCACTTCCGGGCCTAAAATTTTATGTTTTGGAATGGTTGTATTTGATGTCTAAAGATACCGCAAAAAGTTTCATTCCCCTATCTCTTCCGGAACACCCTCGTTTTCAACCCCCGAGATAATAAAAAATCGACTAGTTCATAATTCGCTGTTTTTGTTTAAAATTAGTTTTTTCAACTGCATATTCAACTGTTTCATTTCCGGTTGTCTTTCGGTCTTTAATGTATCGACACGGATTTTAGTTTTATTTTTTGATCAGAGAAGTGTCACGTGTTACGAAACCTTTGCGACCCTCCTCATATGTGACACTTTAGGACGTTTCGGTACACCCCCTCCCAGTATGGTATTCATAATAAACTAAATTCGAAAAATGTAATTTAAAAACCGACTTACGGAATCGTTCTAAGTAGAGAACAGTCGGTAGGTAGCAGCACATGCCATTATCTCCATGCACGTGTGCGTACATAGTGGCAATTAACAGATGCTATCCTTTCATGCACAGAACTTCTCTTCCTTGAGTAAGGCGTCCTTCCGGTTGAATAGTTGCAGACGTCACACTTCCGCTTAAGTGACCGGTCGATTATATTGACTCTGGATCAAATCAAATCGATCGCCTCCCAAGTGTCGACAGACTTTCCAACACCCGTCAGTCACAAGTTCCAAAATCGACAAATTGCGACCAATTGCCACAGCCTGTCACACCAGGTCGATAGCACGTTTATTTCCAATCAGAACGTTCCGAGCACAGGTGTCGAAGAATAACGAGCAGAGGAAAAAAAAGGAAAAATCCTCAGTCCAGAAATTTCGTCCAACAGTCCCTGACGAAATCGAGGCTCACCAATTCGGTCGTCCGCTTCGAAAGACTGAATCTATTGGACTTATCGTGACCAATCGAATTGCACATGTCCCTCCCTTGATGATGCAGATTCGCACATCGAGGATTTATTTTATTTTTTTGTATTAATTTTATTTTGCTCTTTTTTTAGAAGATTTTTATATTGTAGAGATTTCTCACTCTTTAGACTGACTTTGTTTATTTGGAATATTTCTAGTACGTTTGAAAGTGGAGAGGTACGTGAGCGGCAATTCCCTATCCAATGTACCGATAGAGTTGCACGGTTGCCTTTAAATCGTTGAAATTCCGGGTGAGACTATCCACATTTTTCCTATTCGTTTGCCGAGCTGTGCAACAATTACATGGGAAACATTTAAAAAAATATTGCTCGATAGAATGGGTTGAAAATAGAAAATTTGAAATCGCTAGAATCCGCAGAAGTAGCGTTTTGGGATCCTAAAAAAGTATAATTAATTTGGAATCGACCCGCGCAATTTTTTCGGGTTTTGAGCAATCATTTTCTCAAAGATAATTCATATTCGATCGAGGGGTTAATTACTCGGATAAACAATATAAAAATATTGAAAAAACTAATGTCAAATGTAGAGAAACTACGAAGATACGAGTTTATTTTAGATCGCTCATAATCTCATATGGAAGTACATAAAAATAGCGATTCTACACAAACAAAATTTACACAGAAAAAATATGTAAATTCCCTCAAAATATTTAAAATAGCTTAAAATTCAATTGAAATACATGAAAACCTTTGGAAATCTCTTGAAATACTTTGATACATTTAGAAATATTTTTAAATCCATTAAAATCTTTAAAATCTGTTAAAATCTCTTGAAATTTGTAAAATCCCGTAAAATCTTTAAAATAATTGGAGGTCCTATAAAATGCCTTAAATCTCAAAAAAAAAATTTGAAGTTCCTTGAAATCTTTGAAAATATTCATAAAATAGGGGGATGAAAAATTATGAAATAGGGTGGGAAAAAAGGGAAGGGCGTGAGAAAATACGATTTTTTTTATTTTCGACCCACCCGATTGCTGAATGTAATTTTAAATTAAAAAACGCAAAAATTGATTTTTTTAATGTCATTCTCATAACAAAATTCAAAATATAGAATCATGTGATTGAAAAATCATGTCGTTAGGGAGTGGTACTAGGGTACAATTTGTTCCTTTTCGGGGAAAAAATTACATTTTTTTCAAATCGCTCGACATTCGCTTTTCGATTTTGAAATTAGCTTCGGGTTTTAAATGCGAAACCGCAGTTATCACAAAAATGTAAAAAGAAGTACTTCTTATTATTTTTTTAAATTAAAGTTTAGTAACTTCCTTATGAATGTCCAAGGAATAATTTCCATCAAATATCTTTCAACTTTTTTAATTTCGATTTTTTTTAAATTTTTTCAACATTAAATATTTTTAATAGATAAGTGACAATTTTGCAGTTATTTTTAAAATAATTTTCAATTACCTAAACCATTTTTTTAGTGAAACGTGAAAACTTACTACTTTTCAGAGTAACTAATATAGTTGATGGATCTAAAAAAAAATATTTGTTTAGGATATTTGGCAATTATTGAAACAATTTTATTTTGCTTGAACAATTTTTTTCCTATGAATCGTAAAAAGTTATTATTTTGTGAAATTTAAGACGCAGTTAATGAATTTGATAAGTGATATTTCTTGTGAAAGACAGCTAGTGATTATTTAAACAATCAAAATCACTTGCTCCTTTTCATAGAAAACATGGAGAAAATTCTAGTTTTTTCGAATCTCTTACACTATGTCGCTTATTAATTAGTATTTTTTTATCTCAACGAAATCGATCTGAAAAAATAACTATCCATAACTTAACTGAAAAAATTTTTGTTTAAAAATGATTATTGTTAAAAAAATTTAGGATGTAGCTTCTGAGATGAAAAAATACTAAAAATAAGCGAAATAGTGTTAGAAATTCGAAAAAACTAGAATTTTCTCCACCTTTCCTATGAAAATGCACAAATGAATGATCATTAATTGTTTAAATAATTGAAAAACTGTCTCCCACAAAAAATATCAGTCTTAGAATTAATTTACTACGTTATGAACTACAGAGAGTAGTAACTTTTCAAGAACTACAATTGCAAAAATTGTTTATACAAACAAAAATTGTTTAAATAATAGCAAAATATCGTTAACAAATATATTCCTTTTAACATTCCTGAATTGTGTCATTAATTCCAGAAAAATTACTTAAACAAATAAAAATTGTTTACATAATTGCAAAATATGTTTAAAAAGATATTACTCTTGAAATTCATTTATCCCGAAAAATATTAATTTTTCACGATTTGTAGAAGAAAAACAATTATTTACACAAATAATAATTATTTAAACAGTTCAAAATTAGATGAAAAATACTTGGAAACTTGTCACTTATCGAATAAAAATAATGAATAATGAAAAAATGAAATGAATGAAAATGAGAACATTTAAAAAAACACCGTCTTTAGCATGAATTTTATATAAAACTTCTATTTTGCATTTTTTGGGGCATTTTCCGGGCACATTCCTTAATTTAAAAAAAAGTTAATAACAAGTACTCCTTTTTTCCATTTTATCGAAAACCGAGCTTTTCCCATTTAAAACCGAATTTTAATTTCAAAAATTCGGGGGCATGGGTTAATGTTTACCAATTTGAAAAAAACACAACTTTTGATCTAGGACCAATTCCATTTTAAATACGGCAAAATTTGAAAAAAATGTAGGCCATGATGTGAGAATGATTTTTTATTTGACTGATTTTCTAAAATTCTTGTGAATGGACTTTCTCATAAACCTCACTTCAAAAATTATTTTTTTAGATGTAGTTTCGTTTTTGGTAAACTGCTGCTTCACATTGAACAAAGTATTTTTGAGAAATTAAATATTCGCATTTTTCTCAGAAACAACAAAAGGTACAAAAAAATAATCAGGTAACAGTTTGCACATCTAGAAAAGTTCTACAAAAAATACTTATTGCTCTTTTGTAATATCTTGCATCGTTTAAGAGAAAAAATAAAAAATTATATGAAGAAAAAAAAACAATTTTCCTGGCCTCAAAAATGGTTTCGCCCGGAAAAAACTCACAGTATGCCTTTTTTATATTAGCAGAAACTTTTTGAAAATATTGAAAGAATAAAAAGTTGGGATTTTTCTGAAAATCCTTTCACATTTTCAAAATTTTATGAAAAAAATAAAGCAGATTTTCTGGATAGCTCCACATTTTTTAGTTTTTCCCATATTTGTTCACAGTTGCAAAAAAATGCTTCAGTTTGAAATGGAATTAGTACTAACTTTTATATGAACTCCATAAAGAGAAAAACTTTTTTGAAACAATCTCAAATTCCATTATTATTTTGTTGTGTGCAATATTTTAGTTTAGTTCCAGTTGGAATGTTTCACATAAAATAGGAAAATGTCGATAGTTTTCAACCCTCAATTTGGCACAAGCACTCTCATTTTTTGGTTTTTAGTAAAAATATATTCAAACAGTTACCATTAATCATATTTGATAAAAAATAATTCCTTATTTTACTAAACTAATCTACTTTTTTATTTGTACCAACGCAACCCCTTGGCCTACACTAAGGTGCATGTAAAATTTCCTTTAATGTTGCAGAAAAGACACTTTAAGTTCCCCTTAAAGTATAAAGGCTTCATTAAGAATTTGTTTCATATTTAAAAGATTTTTATTTAAATTTGTCTAATTTCAGATGCTTGAAATTTTTGCAATTCAAAAATTTCATCATTTTATCAATACCAAAGATCAACTTACAAATTAGTCAAATTTAAATTCTGCAATTTAAATCCCAGCGATTTTTAAATGCTTCGAAGTTAAAATTTTCAATCTTGTATTCTGAACTTCAAATAATTCAATTTTATAGGTTTCTACTTTTTAATTCTTCAAATCTGAAGGCTGCTACTCGAATTTTTTCAACTTTCATTTCAAAAGCATTTTATAAATTTTTAAATTATTTAACAACAATGTGGGGTATAGAGCTTATTTTTTAATTTTCCTTAGAACATGCCCAGAAGAATTAAATCTTCAATCAAGAATCCAATTATTTATCAAGCACGAAACAATTCACCCAGAACTGAATAAATAAAATAAAGTCAGACAAAATTTATTGAATGAAAATATGATTATTGAGGATAAAGAAAATGAGGTTAGCCGGAGAGGTCAGGATCTGGGTTAAGAATATCAAGTTTAACAAAACGGAAACTAACTTCTCAATTTCCCTCAAATATCCAAAAATTTATTTAAAACTGAATGATTCCAGAATCAATGATAAATAAATAAACCTCCGGGGTGTCAACCTTCAATCGTAATTACAACGCGTTAACGCCGCCACAACGAAATTAACGATAGCCAAGGGGCGTTAATTATAGCAGATGCCACGGCACTGTTCCACTCAGTCAGATAATAGGCTCGATTTCGAAAAGCATTTCAGCATTAACTCCACGAAAATCTTCGAATAATTAACAATAGACCATTTTTAACGAATTTTTAACAACAACCCTCTAATCACTGACAATACAAATCACCTATCAAAAAAGACAACTCATCTCTAGCGAAAGATAAATCATCTCTGATGAAGCACAAATCCGCGATAATCACAGACCAACGCCAGAAACACAATTCTTCTGAAGCACAAATCTTTTTCGGAACAGATCACTTTTCACAATAGACACTATCACTCATGAACACGTGATCCGAAGCTATCTTTCTTGATTTTGGTTAGCTGATGATTTTTCATTTTCAGTAATCCTAATTTGGATAATCCTGATACTGTAATCCTGATTATCGTAATCCAGAATTTTCACACTTTTGACCACCTTAACTTGGAAAAGAGAAGTCGTTAACTGATGATCCGAAGATGGAGCAGACGCAACACCCGTACAGGGCGGCTCAAACCCGCTGACTGCCGGTTTCGCCTCTTTTCCACCCCTGAGAGCCAGCATCCCTGACCCCACAGCCTCCGACTTTTCCACCCTCTCCTACGGCTTCCAAATCCTCCTCCCACTACATCAACCACCTTCGCAAACCGCAACCATCTCCACATCGTCTGCACCTCGTTCTTCTTAAATACAGATATCTTCCCATGATGATGCGGGTTTGAAGATAAGGATAAGGTTCAAGTGGAACGGAATGACCATGCGATCTGGTTCCTTGTATGTAAGTGGACTATCATCCAGAGATAAATTGATACATTTTGGTAAATAGGGTGATGTGGTTTATCCCTAAGCGGAAAGGTCTAGTGATTTATTCGTGGTTTTTACGGTTTTATTTTGTAAGGGAAAACTGACGACCTTGAATATAAATTAAGACTTTTCTTTTATGGAATGATCTTTTACGAGAATCTTGGAAATTCTTACAAACTAAATCAGTTGGATTAAAAAATCTATATAATTTGCGATTTGCCTGTTTTACTTTGTTAACGGTGGGCATTTAGAGAAGTTTACACATTACGAAAGAACTTAGGACACATAATTGAATCTATTTATGTACCGAGAGATAAATGCTGAAAAAATTATACTATTTAAAGTAATTGTTTCATGTTTCAATAAAAAGTTTAGTCGAGTAATTTTTTGACGTTTTGTAGTTAGCACTAAGGGGCCGTCTATAAACTGCGTTACTAACTTGAGGGGGAGGGGGGGGGATGCGCTAAAAACTACGATTGGTAACAGAGGAGGGGAGAAGATCAGTGGGAATAACGTTACGAACTTAGATAACATTAGGTACGTTTCCTGATGATAAATTTTGCAGAATTTTTCTTTTTGCTTCCTCATAGAGGAAGCTTTGTAATGGTAACATTTTCCAAAATTTTAAATTCATTTAATTGAACCTTCCTCAAATTGAAAACGTCTAATACAATGTTCTAAGCAATTGTCCGGATGTGTGTGCATGTGTGTGGATGTAACACTTTTTTGTGAACACAATAACTTGAAAACGGTTGCAGATAAATTGATAAAATTTGGAGGGCTTACTTCCCCACTAATATCTTGAAACTGATTGAAGGATTTCTAAAAATATTTGTTGCATTTTTTTTAGCACTTAATAATATTTAAAAAATCGGTTTTTATAGAAAACATTTTTCATTAACATAATTCAAAGTTGATGCAAGAATATAAAAGAGTCCTTGGTTCAAGACGAGTCGATTGACCTATAATATCAATACATTTTATTGAAGAGTAAGGAAGCCATGGTAATGCATAATATTTGAAAATACGGTTGTTTATAGTAAAACTTTTTTCTTCAATATAATTCAAAGTTGATGCAAGAATATAAAAGATTCCTTGGTTCGAGGCGAATCGATTGACCTACAATATTAGTACATTTTATTAAAGAGTAGGGAATTCATGGTAATTTATATATTTTGAAAATCGGTTTTTTATAGTAAAACTTTTTTCATCCACATAATTCAAAGTTGATGCAAGAACAGAAAAGACGTGTTGATTTGAGACGAATCGATTGACCTATAATATCAATACATTTTATTGAAGAGTAAAAAAGCTATGGTAATGCATAATATTTGAAAATAAGGTTTTTTATAGTAAAACTTTTTTCATTAACATAATTCAAAGTTGATGCAAGAACAGAAAAGATGTGCTGATTCGAGACGAATCGATTGACCTATATTATTAATACATTTTATTGAAGAGTGAGGAAGCTATGGTAATTCATATATTTTGAAAATCGGTTTTTTATAGTAAAACTTTTTTCATTAACATAATTCAAAGATGATGCAAGAACAGAAAAGATGTGTTGATTCGAGACTAATCAATTGACTTATAATATTAATACATTTTATTGAAGAGTAAGGAAGCTATGGTAATGCATAATATTTGAAAATAAGGTTTTTTATAGTAAAACTTTTTTCTTCAATATAATTCAAAGTTAATGCAGGAATATAAAAGATTCCTGGGTTCGAAACGAATCGATTGACCTATAATATTAATAAATTTTATTAAAGAGTAGGGAAGTTATGGTAATTTATATATTTTGAAAATCGGTTTTTTATAGTAAAACTTTTTTCATTAACATAATTCAGAGTTGATGCACGGACAGAAAATATGTGTTGCTTCGAGACGAATCAATTGACTTATAATATTAATACATTTTATTGAAGAGTAAGGAAGCTATGGAAATGCATAATATTTGAAAATACAGGTTTTTATAGTAAAACTTTTTTCTTCAATATAATTCAAAGTTGATACAAGAATATAAAAGATTCCTTGGTTCGAGACGAATCGTTTGACTTACAATATTAATACATTTTATTAAAGAGTAGGGAAGTTATGGTAATTTATATATTTTGAAAATCGGTTTTTGACATTAAAACTTTTTTCGTTAGCATAATTCAAAGTTGATGCAAGAACAGAAAAGATGGGTTGATTCGAGTCCAATCGATCGACCTACAATATTAATACATTTTATTGAAGAGTAAGGAAGCTATGGAAATGCATAATATTTGAAAATACAGTTTTTTATAGTAAAACTTTTTTCTTCAATATAATTCAAAGTTGATGCAAGAATATAAAAGATTCCTTGGTTCGAGACGAATCGTTTGACTTACAATATTAATACATTTTAATAAAGAGTAGGAAAGTTATGGTAATTTATATATTTTTAAAATCGGTTTTTTATAGTAAAACTCTTTTCATTAAAGAAAAGATGTGTTGATTCGAGACGAATCGATTGACCTATAATATTAATACATTTTATTGAAGAGTAAGGAAGCTATGGTAATGCATAATATTTGAAAATAAGGTTTTTTATAGTAAAACTTTTTTCTTCAACATAATTCAAAGTTGATGCAAGAATATAAAAGATTCCTTGGTTCGAGACGAATCGATTGACCTGAAATATTAGAACATTTTATTAAAAAGCAGGGAAGTTATGGTAATTTATATATTTTTAAAACCGATTTTTATACTAAAAATTTTCTCATTCTCATAATTTTAAGTTGATGCGAGAATATAAAAGTTATGTTGATTCAAGACGAATCGATTGACCCATAGCATTGATATATTTTATTGAAGAGTAAGGAAGCTATGGTAATGCATAATATTTGAAAACAGGATTTTTTATGGTAAAACTTTTTTCACTGACATAATTCAAAATTGATGCAAGAACGGAAAAGATTCCTTGATTCGAAGAAAAACCGATTGATCTATAATATTAATACACTTTATTGAAGATTAAGGAAGTTATGCTCATTTATAATATTTCAATCATCCGTTTCTAACAGCAAAACTTTTCTCATCAACATAATTCAAACTTAACGCATGAATAGAAAAGATTTTTTGATCATAAATTTTCAAAAAAATTAATTCTGACAATTTTTGTGAAAAAATCATAAAGCTGGGAAAGGGACAGGGTGCGACAGAACTTTTCCCTTCCCTTTTCCAGCTCAAAAAATTATCATTTTGAATATAAAATTTGATTTGTTTTATTTGTTTTTTTCATTAAAAAATTGTTTGTATTATTTTGTATTTTTTGTAAATTTCTATTTATAAATTGATGGAAATGAAGACTTCGGTTTGTCTATTGTTGAAAAAAATAACTAATGCTTCCTCTATGAGGAAGCAAATACATTTTCTAACGGGAAGCAAAGTGCTCGTGAAATGAGCACCATATAATTATAAATAAAAACAAAGTGCAAACACTCGAGATCGAATTCACAGCTAGTTTTCTCTTTTTTTTTTAAATATACCTAAGTTAATAAAACCCAACAACAAAAATCAACTACTTTTGGTTGAAAAGTTTAGTTTTATATTTTTGGTACAGAATTCATCTCGCTTGGTTAAAATTCAAGTACTTGATAGAAAATTTTATTATTTTGTTGAAAATGCAACTATTTTGTTAAGAAGTCATATTTTTGTCAGAAATTCAGCTACTTGGTTGAAAGTTAAACAACTGGGTTCAAAATTCATTTTTTTGTAGTTTCATCTACTTGGTTGAAAATTGAACTAACCCATTTTTAGAAAATTACTCTTCAGCGTTAAGAAATCATCTTTTCGGTTGATCTCTTTTGTTAAAAATTCATTTTTTTAAGATTCATCTTTTTTGGTTGAAAATGTAAATGATTTCAAGAAAATTCGTTCTTCTTTTGGTTGAAAATTAATTTTTTTAACTAACAATGTAACGATTTCATTTTTAGTTAAAACTGGATATTTTTATTGAAGATTGATCTTTCCAAGGAATTTTTGATTTTATAATTTGAAAATCAGAGATTAAACAAAAGTCAATAAATGCAAAAAGAGATTTTGTCTATAAATCAATTTTTTAAATTTAATAAAAATTACATTTTATCTTTATTGTCAGTTGAAGCATGTCAAACTAAAATTACTTTAGTAAAAAAAGTATGAAATTATAAATATTTCACCAAGTTTCCATTTTTTTCAAAATCCCGTTTAAGGCCATGTGCCGAGTGGATCACGTGAACGGATTCCTACCTTACCGACACTTTTTTTATTTATTCAGTTATTTTCACACGAATAGCCTCATCGAGTTGAAAATTTGGGATAATAAATAAGAAGCACTAAGAAAGGTGGGTCTGGTCCTAAAATTTAATAATCATGAAAAAAGCAAAAAAAAATTATTTACAAAAGAAAACTTTTTTCATAATTATAAAAATTTAGGACTAGACCCACCTTTCGTAGTGTTTCTCATTTATTATCCCAAATTTTCAACTCGATGTGGCTATTCGTATGAAAATAAGTTAACAAATAAAAAAAGTGCCGGTAAGGTAGGAATCCGGTCACGTGACCCACTCGTCACATGACCTTAATCCATCTCGCATTTCGTCGAATCACCATATATGCCAAACATTCCATTTGACCCAATTTTCCTTTCACCTAAACCACTTCCGGCAGTTTGGAAGTTATTGTTTATTATATATGTGCACTTGTGCAGTCGAGAGTAGACTTGCAGATGACGTACCCCAATTCGATCAAATCCAACTCAGATTAATGGAAATTATGCAAACTAAAAACTCGGATAAATACAAACTATGGCAAATAACAATAAATAAATAAAATCCTCAAATTCAGCGCGATGCGATTACAAAAAAGGTTTCGTATCCTATTAAGATGTTAATTAAGTCGTGGAAACTTGCCCTTCCCAAAGACTCCCATATCCACTCCCCCCACTTTCCCCTACTTGTGCCTACATCGCCTCTCCACCCCTACTTCCACCCCATCACTTTACCTTTCGATTTCACTCCCTTCCCCAACTTCTTCCAC
>CAKNYM010045923.1:11280-54760 GCA_932195095.1 Andricus curvator
TCCCGAGCTAATATTCCCCTTCCCGTACTTCTCTTCCCTAAGCATCACTTCACCGCCCTACTCACCCGCACTACCCTTCCCATCACTTCCCTCACTACCCTCCCTCACTTCTAATCATTAATCCTACTACCTCTTACTACCCCTTAATTCCACTCACATTCCTCTCCTAATTTCCCCTCCCGCATTTCTCCCCACTTCATGTACTTCCCCATGCCTCATTTCCACTCAATTCCCCTACTCCCTCCTCATTTCTTACCCTTCATTTCTCCCGAGTCACCATCGCTTATTTTCCCTCACTCCCCCTATCATCCTTTCCCAAATAAAAATTCTAAAAAATATAAATGAAGTGAAATAGAAATAACAGAAAATCGAAATAACGACGCATGGTAACTAATTTAAAAAAATTAAGTTTAATCGAAATGAGCCCCTTTTGTATTCAACTCGCATTGATAACAATATTAAAAATAAAACATATACTTCTTCCGTTTCAGTGCAAAATTGAAAATAAAAAGTTCCCCTCGTTCATGTGAATGTTAAAAAACTTAAAAACAAAAAAGGCCCCTTTTCCGATTAAACTCGATTAAAATGTGAAAAACAAAAAACTACACTCTTCCAATTCCCAAAAAAAAAGATTAAAGATAAAACGTTCGCTTCTTCATCTCAATAAAAATGCTAAAAGAAAAAAAGCCTCTTCCAAATCAGGTGAAAAGTAAAAAAACAAAATGTTGTCCTTCCAACTCTATAAAAATCTTAAAAATAAAAAAATGAACCTCTTCTCATTCAGAAAAAATTGAAACCCAAGATTTCCTCCCTTCCAACCCAATGAAAATGCTGAAAAGAAAAAATGGCCTTTTCCAAATCAGAAAAAAAATAAATAGCCAAAATTTCGTCCCTTCCAACTCCATAAAAATCTTAACAATACGATATTTTATTCACATCTGACGTCACTTTTCGGACCCTAGGGAGTAAAGTCTTTTTACTCGCTAGGGACTGAAAAGGGACGTCGGATGTGAATAAAAAAATGTACATATTCCAATTCAGAAAAAAATGTTTAATTCTTCCTTTAAGCCCAATGAAAAGTTTTTAATAAAAAAAGCCTCTTCCAACTCAGAAAAAACATTTCTTTCCTTGAAACTCAATAAACATGATAAAAAAAAGGATCCTTCAAATTCAGATAAAATTAACAACCAAAATTACCTTCCTTCCAACTCAACGATAATGTTGAACATACCAAATTATCCTTCTTCCAATGCAGAAGAAAAATTGAAAATTCTTCACTGAAACTCAACATAAAAAGTTTAAAAAGAAAATTTTCCTCTTCTAATTCAGGAAAAAAAATTCATCCCTTTCAACGCAATACAAATGATAAAAAAAGGCATCCACTGATTCAGAAAAAAATTGAAAACGAAATTTTCCTTTCTTCGAATTTAATGAAAATGTTGAAAATAAAAAATTATCCCTCTTCCAATTCATTAAATATTGAAAAACAAAATTTTTTCCTTTCCTAATCGATAAAAATCTTAAAAATATAAGACCTCCATTTGCTAATTTAACAAAAATTAGAAACTAAAATTTCCTCTTTTTAGGCTCAGTAAAAAGGTTAAAAATACCAAATTTGCCCGCCTTCAACTAGATATACGTGCTAAAAACAAAAAAATTCCTCTTCCAATTTAAAAAAAAAAACTAAATACTACAATTTCTTCCCTTTCTTTTAAGATTAAAATTCCGAAATTCAAACGTTTTTTTGTACAAACATTTTTTAAGTAGAATTATTTTTAATTTAAGTCATTTCAAATTAATATTTCTTTGTTATTTATACATGAAAATTAAAAACTTACACTCAGAAATTGAAAATTTGTTAAAGGGAACGATTAAAATTGTAACGTTCTAAGTTTAAATTTAGCAGTCTGAACTTGGAAGGATGCAAGGCTTTTTATTTCAAACAATTCATTTTCAAAGTGTTTCGTTTTGAATATTTGATTTATAATTGCTCATTTTAAATGAAAAGTCAAATATAGCTAAGTATTAAAAAAAAATATTTTTTTTAATTAGAAAATTTCAAATTAAATGGATTAAAAATGGAATATTTTACACTTAAACAATATTTGAATAGAATTTGAAATTGAATAAGAGCGTTGAATTATTAATCTATTAATTTGAAATTACTTCGAAATTGAAAATACTTCACAAACTTTCAATCTGACGTTTATATTTCTTTGCCTAATAAGGCTTTCGAATTTAAATATTTCAATTTTCAACGTTAATATCTGTAAATTGTTTAATTTTGATCAGATTCAGAATCGTCTTATAAAATCAATTACTGTTCAATTTTTAAAACTTGAACTAGATTTCAGTTCTAAAGATTCTTAATTAATTTATATTTACAGTTCATCAAATTAAAACGTTTTCTGTTTGAAGTTTAAAAATTAAAACGCTTTAAATTTTAAATTGCTTAAGTCTTTGAAACTGCATTTTAAAATTCTTTACATTGAAAATGTACGCTTAAAAATTGAGAGGTAATATGTAAAATTTCTAATAATTTTTATTTTCAATAATAGATTCACTACACTGAGCGAATAATTCCCGTGTAGTTCGGATTCACTCCCCAATATTTCGGGTGCTTTCTCTTTTTTTCTGTTTCACACGAAGGTTTGGCGCGCTTGCACTACTGAGACGTGCGATCACCCCAACCATTCGGGTGCTCACCTGAAACAGCAGCGGCCGAAGTGGTGGGGCGCCCGCCCGAATAGTTGGGGAGCTTGCACGAATGATTCGGGAGATTCGAGTCGTCAACCGCGTTGGATGTTGCGCGTTCGACGTTTGCGCATGTTCGCTAATGGCCGCAGCTGATGAACATCAGGCTCTGCCCGAATGTCACTGTTTCTAGTTTATGTCGATTTTATTGTTCGTGTGCGAGATGTCAGTGGAATAAAGTGTAACTAGTTATGTTACATTTTACAACTAATAATGATTTATATTTCTCTTACCTTCGTTAAGGATTATCCAAAGAAAAACCAGATAACTAGTTACACTTTATTCCACTGACATCTCGCACACGAACAATAAAATCGACATAAACTAGAAACAGTGACATTCGGGCAGAGCCTGATGTTCATCAGCTGCGGCCATTAGCGAACATGCGCAAACGTCGAACGCGCAACATCCAACGCGGTTGACGACTCGAATCTCCCGAATCATTCGTGCAAGCTCCCCAACTATTCGGGCGGGCGCCCCACCACTTCGGCCGCTGCTGTTTCAGGTGAGCACCCGAATGGTTGGGGTGATCGCACGTCTCAGTAGTGCAAGCGCGCCAAACCTTCGTGTGAAACAGAAAAAAAGGGAAAGCACCCGAACTATTGGGGTGTGAACCCGAATTGCACGGGAATTCTTCGCTCAGTGTATCATTACCCGGTTTTTCCCGATCTGAAGAAATTTCCGATGGTTTCCCGGTACAGTGGCCACCTTGCAAAAGTAAAAAAAAAATATCCGTGGTCAGAACTAAAAGTTGAGAGGAAGTCGGGAGGACATAGGTCACAGACCAGAGATTAATTTGTAATGTTTTGCCATGCAGAAAGAACATATTTATCCACACAAAAAATGTTCTTATGCTCGCTGCTTGTTTAACAAAAGTAAAAAAAAAATTTAATTATGATTGAAAAGAATTCCATCTTATCATGAATAATTTTTGCAAAATAAGCAGGGAAAAGATTCATAATCAAAAAATAAAATTCCAAAGCAACCTCACTTTTGGCTCATTAGAGAAAAAAATATAAAAATACACATAAACGTCTTTTTGGTATGATAAACATCGCCTTGAAAGCTCCCATTTAAATTTCAAGTGGAACATGTTTCGTGAATCGTATCGGGAATGGGATGTCTAGTTTCATATGGGAGTAACTTTCTGGTGAATCCATGCGATAGAAATGATAATGTACAACATTAACATTTGAAAAATTGCGAATTGTGAATTGAATAGAGAGCAAAAATCGATAATTGTTCAAAATCGCAAAAGGAGTGTCCAATTACTATTTGACACTCTATTGGGGGGGGGGGGGATCTGCCCGTACGTCACAAAGTTTCACATAGGAGAGGGGTTGCAAAGGTTTTGTAATACGTGACACATCTCTGATCAAAAAATAAAATTTGAATTCGTGTCCATAAAGAAAAGACCATATTATCGACATAATAAAACTTTATAGTTGCATTTTTAACCAAAAAGTTGATTTTTCAAGCCAGAAAGACGAATTTCTTAGAAGATAGTTGAATTTTTAACTCAAAAAGTGGAATTTTCGACAAAAAAGTTCATTTTCAGTTAAGAGAGATGAATTTTCAACCATGAAAGTTGACTTTTCTATCACAAAATGTGAATTTTCAATCCAAAAGGACGATTTTTCAACAAAACAGGTGAATTTTCAACAAAAAAGATTACTTTGAAAAAATAGTTGAATTATCAACAAAATAATTAAACTTTCACTAAGAAGATTAATTTTCAACAAAATACATGAATTTTATCCAAACAGTTACATTTTCAAATAAAAAATATAAGTTTTCAACCAAAAATAGAATTGTTAAATTTCTATTTTATTGTAAAAAACAAATTTAAAAAAAAATTGCCGACCAGCGGAATTCAACTAAAAAAGACGAATTTTTAACGAAATATATGAATTTTCTACCAAATATTTGAATCTTCTGCTTATAAGGGCAAAATGTTCAACCAAAAATGAAATAACTATATTTTTAGATAAAAAAAGTAATGAAAAAACGAATGTGCAAAAAAATAGTTCAATTTCGAATTAAATAGTATGATTTCAAACTACATAGTTTAATTTTCTATCAAAGTAGTTTATTTTTATAATAAAATATGAATTTTCATCAAAAAACTTAATGTTGAACCAAATATTTTAATTTTCTTCTAAATTGTTGACTTCACAGGCTCAAAAAGCGAATTTTTTACAAAACAGTTTAATTTTCAACCGAAAAATATGAATGTTCAACAAAAAAGTTAATTTACGACCAAATAGTTGAATCCTCAACCAAAATCATGAATTTTCAACAAACGAGATTAATTTTCCACCCAAATAGACGAATTTTCAACAAAATGCATTAACTTTCTACCAAATAGTTGAATTTGCATCATATTAAAAAAATGATTTTTTTTTTAAACAAAAACAAAAAAACGAAGTTCCAGCAGAATAATTAAATTTTCAAAATAAATAATTTAACTTTTAACCAAATAGTTTAATTTTCTACCAAAGTAGTTTGATTTTCAACCAAAATATGAATATTCAACAAAAAAGTTAATTTTCAAACAAATAGTTGTATTTTTAACTAAAGTAATGAATTTTCAAACAAAAAGTGTTGTTATAGTGTAGTACAACTTTGATACAAGTAGTACTTTTTTTAAACAAAAAAATGAACTCTCAAGGAAACATGTAATAGTTAATATTTCAACAAAAGAAAAAACGAATTTTCAACCAAGAAGATTAATTTCTACCAAAAAATATTAATTTATAACAAAATACGTGAAATTTAAAATTCAAATATCAATTTTCAACCAAAAATTGAATAGTTACATTTTCAGTGAAGAAAACTAATTCTCAACCAAGAAAAAAATTAATTTTTATCAAAATACATCAATTTTCAACCGAATAGATGAATCAACAAAAAAATGAAGATTTAACAAAGTAGTTCAACTTTCACATAATTAGTTGAATTTATAACCAAAAAAGATGACATTTTAACAAAATATTTTTTATTTTCAACAAAAGAATTGAATTTTCAACCAAATACTACAAATTGTTGGCCAAGCGAGGTGAATTCCGCACCGAAAATATAATAGTAATTTGGTGATTGTGAATTCTCTTTTGTTAAAGCTCCTTCGGCTTTAACGAACACATTCCCATCACGTATCTCGTGCTTTGCACTCGATCTTGTCCAAAATGCGAACTTTTCTACATTATGTTCAACGCTATAATATCAAATGTATATTATATTTATTTCTGTACTCAAGCTGTTACTTCTTATTCAGATATTGCAAAATAATGTCTGAATTTTATTTTTCATGATTACTTCAATATTTGCTCCTTATTTTGCACAAATTTTTATTCTTAGCTACCCTGAAATATTTATCATTTCAATAAATTTATATTACCACAATTCATAATATGTATTGGTATCAAAACATACTTATTTTCATTGTCTTGCTCTTATAATTAAAAACAAGTGCACATCCTGTACAAAAAAAGGTTGCTATTATACATTTTATTACAACTCATGTCGTTTTCCCAAAAATTCAATTTTTTTATTTTTATTCTTATTTTTTACGATTCAAAAAAAATCTACTCGTCCTTTCTAAAAATTATGAATAACGAATAATCGTAGATAGCCTTTAAGTGGAAAACTTTCGCCTATTAATTTTTTTTCATAGCTTGTGTCGTTTGTCCAAAAATTAAATGTTTTAATTTTTAATGTTATTTTTTACGTATAAAAGAAAAACTAAGCGTCCTATTCGAAAGTGATTATTGACAAATTTGTAGATTTTTTTTGGGTGCACAATTTTTGTCTTCTTATCTCTTTTTGTATCTTGCATAGTTTGACCGCAAAATGGAATTTTGAATTACTTTTTGTGCGATCAAATTTTGAATTTTGGATTTTTCGAAAAAATTCAAAATGTTATGATAATATTGTAGGACTTTCAAAAAGCAATGTTTTTCTTCTAATTACCTTTTTTCATATCATGCGTTGTTCCGCTTAAAATTTTTATTTTCGTTTGTTTTTTTGGATTTTGAAAATGATATAACTCTGATTATTTTATTTTTATCGAAAAATGTCGTGAAGATGAATTGTTCGAGTTTCCGAGTACTATGGATACCCGTACATAGAATTTTTAAATATAAAAAAAAATAGTGTCAAAAATTTTCAAAATGCTCTAACTTTTTGAATTTTGATCCAAAATAGCTGGGTAACGAACTTGTTCTTTCTTTTTAGAACTTAAAAAAGTGTACCAAAGCACAATGCAATCTGATTATTTTTTCGAAAGTTATTGTGCCTACAGACTACAGACAGACTACAGACTACAGACAGACAGCTTCGTAAAAATCGTTTTTTGTGACTCAAGGGGTCTCAAAACGTGAAGATTTTATGAAAACCGACTAAGTCAAATTTTACATAAAATAATACCTTCTCATTATGATGAGAACGTAAAAATGTCTAAAGAATTTAATTAAAAATATTCTCATACCAGTATCAAATAGTTTTAACTCATTATTCATTGTTAAATTGACGTTATTAACGTCAATTTAACGTCACGATAATATAAAATTAAATTTATATTTCATATTTAAAAAAGAGAAGGGGCGGATGAGAGTGTGGATGTTCGATGTGCTAGTATGGTCAGTGTTAAGTTATGGAGTGGAAATTTGGGGATGGGAAGAGCATAAGAGAGTGGAAAGTCTGCATGAGAGATTTTTTAGATGGGTCATGGGAGTGAGTTGGAGCTGTCCAGGTTATATGCTGAGGGAAGAAATAGGACGAGAGGAAAAGAGCCAGCAAAAGAGAAACTAAGAAGGGGAGAGTGTAGCAGAATTGCACAAGCGTGTGCCCGGAATTTATGGATAAAGAAAGAAGGGGAAACATGGGACGTTAGAAATGGGAGGAGAGATATGAAATGAGGTTTGAATGTGGTATGCAAGTGAGAGGTAGAGAGTGGCAGGAAACAGAGAAAGAGATAGCGGAAGGGCAAGGAGAGAAAAGATGAAAAAAAACGCTGATTCAAGGTATAACAGCTGGTACTGAATGGTTAAGATGCAGGAGGAACTAAAGTACCTAAAAAGGTTGAAAAGGAGAGCAAATGGAATAGAGTGGTGAGGTTCAGAATGAGAGAGGGTGTAAGAGTATGCAAGTATTAGATGAATGAAGAAGAGAATAGATGAAGAGTGTGTATAGGTATGAGCAGGAAACATGCTGCATGTGTTAGAGAGGAGTACAGGTGACGAAGAGGGAGCGGAGAGCATGCAAGAGAGAATGAAGTGGATTTTGAAAGGAAGTGGTCAGGCGGAAGAATGGATGAAGAAGCTAGAATATCTGAGAGAAAGAGAGAGCTTGTGACACAAAGTAGAAAAAAGCCAAAAAATGACTCCTGAAGGAGAATTAGGAAGCAGTGTTGCGGAATAGAATCCAATTTTGAGATTGATACTGGTAAAGGGAAACGGAAGCCCAGGGCAAGGACAAAAACGCTTAGAAGTAAGAATAGTAATTAGGATGATATGTAGCAAATAGGTGGTAAGATAGTATATGAGGCTTGTTCATAAGAATACATGTGATGGTTACGTAAAGACTCTCAAACCCGTAAAAGGGAGAGAGCATAAACTAGATGAAGAAGGAAGGGAGTCTTGACACACTGGTATGGCCGGTATTAGGTTATGGGGCAAATATATGGGGATGGAAGGAAAGGAAAGAGATTGAGAGTTTACAAGAAAGGTAAAGGTGAACGCTAGGGGTAGACTGGAGGACGCCTGGATACATGGTGATAGAAGAAGCGCAAAGGGATAAATTAAGTACTAGAGCGGGAACGAGGGCATAGATATTTGAGAGGAAGCTAAGGGAGGGAAAGGGAGAGGAGGTAGCGAAAAAGTGTTTTGAAGAGGTAGAAGAAAGGAAAGGGAGGGCGATAGAATTATCAAGATGGAAAGAAGAAAGGAATGATTTAGGGATAGAGATGTACGAAATGGGACTGGAGTATATGAAGAATTGGTGAAAAGGGACAGGGAAAGTCATTTAATAGAAATATGGAGGATTGAGGAATCAAAATATAATAAACGGTGTAAGATGATGAAAAATTAAGGTGTACCAAAGTATTTAGGAAAGGCATATGGAGATAGAAGATGGACCAGAATAGCAAGATTCGAATTGGGAAACGAGATAAGGGAAGGGATGCATTAAGAACAGAAAGAGAACAGAAAGGGCAGAATATGTGAATATGAAAAGAAAACATGGGAGCAATTGGGAAGGTTGTAGGAGAGGAATGGAAGATGAAGGAATCTGGCAAGAGAATGTGGTAAAGATTCTAGGGGAAGATGTAGTGGATGAGGAGTGGATGGAAGAGTTGGAGGGGGCTGTAGGTGCAAATGAGAAAGATTGAAAGAATGGATGTGCAAAAATGGCAAAATTTAGGTAGAAGAGAAGTGAAAGTGAAAGAAAAAGGAAGTCGCTTAGATTAGAATTGTAACGAACTGTGAGAATAGGAAGGGGTCACAAATTAGGTCACAAATTATCACCAAAGGGAGGGATGAGTCCAAATTCACTGAACATAGCGTCACTAAATATGTGGACACTTCCAAACACCTAGATCCAAAGTGCATCAACGCATCGCCCGACAAAGTTCGTGCTAGTTTGGAACGAGTTTTCAAGCAGCTCTCGAGACTTTGTGCCCCACGAGGGAAAGGAAAAAGGCTTCTACTGGCGTGAATGTCGTAAATACGTGAAGAGTTCTTCATGCTCTCGCGAAAACCTGATAATTCCAGCGAGGCACAGGTCTTCGCTAAGAAAAGAGTTTCTAAATTATTTTTTCAAGAGAGGACTCAGAATAAATAAGAAAAGCGCGCTGGTTTGACGCTTTTAAGTTTTACAAGCTATTAAGCTTTTAACAGCTAGTAGCACTTACATCAAAACTATTGAATAATTTATAATTACGATAATTTAGAGGAAAAAACGAATTATTAGTTCTTAGAATATTCTATAAATATTTCTCTATTTCTTGGTCAATTTCCCCCTCAGTTCAGAACGGTAGAAAATGATTGGAATTCCAATTAAAATATTTTATTATTTTATGAGCTGGGTTTTTTCATTCATTAAGGGGGAACGAATATCTTATTCAGCAGAGATCCGTGTCTCATTAAATTTTCTTCAATCAGATTCCAATAAGACCCATCCATATCGCTAATATTGATTTGAAAAAGTGCAAATCTAAAAATTGTTTATTCCACGTAAATTACTTTATTTTCTTTAAAAGATTCATTTGATAAATAAAATTAATTTTTAACAAAAAAAAACGAATTTGAAACAGAATAGTTAAATTTAAAAAAATGTGCAATTTTTAACCAAATAGTTTAATTTCCTACCAAAGTAGTCTAATTATCAACCAAAAGTATAAATTTTCAGCCGAAAATATAAATTATCAACCAAAAATTTAATTTTCAACCAAATAATTTAACTATCTGCCAGATTGTTGAATTTTCAAACCAAAAAGACGACTTCTCTACGAAACAGCTGAATTTTCAAATTGAAAGATGAATTTTCAACGAAATTGTTGAATTTTCATCCAAACATGGGATTGTTAAATTTTCAGTTTAAAAACCAATTTTCAACAACAACAAAAAACGAATTTTTAACCAGTCTATTTCATCGGAAAAGACGAATTTTTAACAAAATAGTTGAATCGTCATCTAAAATAATGAATTTTCTACCGAATACTTGAATTTTCACTATATGAAGGAAAAATTTTCACCCAAAAATGGAATAGCTACATTATCAGATAAAAAAAATTAATTGCACACAAAAAAGCGAATTTCCATAAAAATAGGTAAGTTTTCATATAAATATCATTTCCAACGAAAAATATACATTTTCAACCAAAAATATGAAATTTCAACCAAATAGTTAAAGTTTCTACCATATTATTGAATTTTCAAGAAAAAATACGAAATAGACGAAAAAAATTCATTTCTTGACAAAATAGTTTAACTTTAAACTAAATGCTTGATTAAAAAAAAAATAATTTTCAACAAAATAATTAAACTTTTAACAAAATAACTGAATTTTTTACCAAATAGCTGAATTATCCACCAAGAAGATTGATTTTAGACTAAAAGACGAATTTTCAACAAAGTAAATGAATTTTCAACCAAAATTCTATAAAGTTTAGAAAATTCTTTGCAATCCCATAAGTTTTGCGTTAATATCTAAAAAGCCCTTGAAATCTTTGAAATAATATTAAATCCTTTAATTAACTCTTGTGCAATCCCTTGGACTGCCATAAAATCTTTGAAAATCCTTAAAAGGTTTAAAAGCTTTGAACATTCCTTAAAATAATTGAAATCCTTGGGAAATTCTATAAATTTCGTTCGGGTGTCCGCCCGTCTGTCGTACTTTTTTCCAAGGAGGGGAAGTAAGGGGAAATTAAGGTAAAGGAAGTAGGGAAAGTGAGCAGAAATAAGGGGATTTTATGGGAGGGGAGGTAGGAGGAGAGAGGAAAGAGGAGAAATGAGAAATGAGGGGAGGGGTAGCAGGGAAATGGGGGAGGTGAGGCAGGAGAAATTAGGGCAGGAAATGTAAGAGAAATTAGGGGAAATGTGGAGAGGAAAAGTAGGGGAAATTATGAGAGGGGAAGTTGGAGAAATGAGTGCAGGGGAAGTAGGGGAGGGTCAATAGGAGAGGGAAAGTAGGGGTAATGAGGGGAAATGGGACGGGAGTAGGTATAATAAGGGGAACTTATGAGAACGGAAGTAGGGGATTTGAGAGAAAATGAGGGGATGGACAGTAGGGAAGTGAGGGGAAATAATTGGAGGGGGAGTAGTGGAAGTGAGGAGAAATAAGAGAAGGGAAACTGGGGAAAATGAGGGGAAATTAGGTGAAATAATGGGAGGGGAAGTAGGAGAAATGAGAGGGAAAATGAGAGGAAGTAGGTACAGTAAGGGGAACTTCTGAGATGGGAAGTAGAGGAAGTGAGGGGGAATAAGTGGACGAGAACTAGAGAAAGTGAGGGGAAAGAAAGGGTGATGGAAGTAGAGTAACTTAGGGAGGGGAAGTAGGGGAAGTGGGTATGAGTGAGAGTAGGTGAGGGGAATTACGTGAAATTAGTAGAGATGAGGTTGTTTCGGAGGAATGGCGGAGTGGATGGCAACATAAAAGAGAGAGTGAGGAGGGCAAATGTGGTGATGAGGCAGGTGTGGGGGTTGGGAAAGAAGTTATTCCAAGATGATTTTGGAAGGAGAATGAAATTGTTTGACTCACTAGTGATGAGTGTGCTATTGTATGGAGTAGAGGTGTGGGGTTGGAAGGAAAGCGAAGAGGTAAATAGGACACAGGAGAGGTATGTAAAGTGGACACTGGGGCTGGCAAGGAACAGGCCTAATTATATTGTCAGGAGGGAGACGGGGAGAACGAGTGTAGGGATTCTAGCGGGGAGTCGGGCGTGTAAATATGAGGAGAAGTTTTTGGAAGAGGGGGGAAGTAAGCTGGTTAGGGAGTGTTGGTGGGAGAAGGAGAACAGGCGAGGGGGTGGGAAGATGGAGGTTAAAAGAGAAAGGTATTTTAGAACGAATGGACTGCAGATGGATGAAGTGAGAAGGATGCATGAGGAAGGAAGGAAGATATATGAGCTGGTTAAGAAAAACGGCATGGAGAGATAGAAGACAGCAGGGGAAGAGAGAATAAGAGAGACAAGGTTTAATGAGAATTATATGTGGATTATGCCAAGGGCGAAAGCGCAATATTTGTGTGAGAAAGAAGAGAAAGGAAGTTAGGAGCTTATAGCGAGGATGAGATGTGGGTGCATGGAGGGTTTTAATAGGTTCTGGCTCGCTAGGGAAAAGAGGATGTGTGAACTATGTGGGAAGGGGGAGGCAAGAGTGGAGCACTGA
Source organism: Andricus curvator (assembly GCA_932195095.1). NCBI lineage: Eukaryota > Metazoa > Arthropoda > Insecta > Hymenoptera > Cynipidae > Andricus > Andricus curvator. Next base: position 23,919 of record CAKNYM010045923.1, read on the forward strand.
CTGGAGGAGTGCGTAGAGGTGGAAAGGAGTGGGATAAGCATGGAGGTATTGATGCATGAAAGGGGGGACAAAAGGGCAGTAGCATGGGTGAAGGGAGTTTAGGGTAAGATGGAGAAGAAGAGAAGGAAGGAGGAAGAGGAATGGAGAAGGAAAGATTGTAAATAGACGAGGAAGTAAATATAAGTAAATGTAAATATTGTAAATAGTAGATAAGTATTAGGTATAAGCCGCGGAGGCAGAGTTTGGTAATGCGAGGCAAAGCTAGAAAGTAGGGACATGCATGCGAGGCGAGGCGAAGCGAGGAAGGCAAGACGATAAGAGCGACCGGCGTTAGAGATAAGGTGTGGAAGGATGTTACTTTCAAGGGTTAGTTTTAAGAAAATTCTGTAAAAAATGGAAGTATAAGCAAGTCAATTGTTTAAGGCCAGCAGTCTGGAAAATAAACGTTTATGTATCTAGTAGAAATGAGGGTGAGTAGGGGAGGGGAAGTGAGAACTGGGGAAGGTAAGTAGAGGAAGGGGAGTGTTACCTGGATAAGTGAGGAGGGGGGGGGGAGTAGAGGTGAAAGAAGTTGGGGACAGGGGTGCGAAGGGTTATGTAAGGAAGAGTAAATAGGGGAATGTAGGAGTAGGGGAGGGAAAGTATGAAAGCGGAGGTTTGAACGACTTTTTGGTAGGCGCGAGGAGTCTACTTTGACTAATTTTTTTATTTTGATGACTATCAAAAATGTTTGGTAACTAGGTGAAGACCTGAAACTTGTTTGTGTTTTCAGAGACCATCCTGAAACATTTATATTGAGAATTTGACTGCTAATAAGAAACTAATCATGATTGCTATTATAAAATTGGTTAGCAAATGATCAATTTAATTAGTCATAGTCATCTGTATGCCATTTTCTGACGCCCCCCCCCCCCCCCAAGGTCACTTCTCTGGATCCATGCCTGGTGAAGTCTAAAATTGTGAGTAACTGAGAGGGCTTTACTCGTGTGGAGGATATTATTCAGGAAGTTCATGAGCGCTTTGTTCGATGGTATATGAAATAGGGAAATTTAATAAGAGAAGTCGCGAGCTGTGTAGTAAGGAAATACGAAATCTACATGAGCTTGATATCTCAGGGGAGATAAGCGATGCTACTGTTCTGACGTATTCACTTACAGACGATAAACGTCACGAAAATGAAGCAGTTAAGCTTCCTCTTCTTATGATGTCCCAGTGAGTAAAATATGTGATTACGTAACTAGGAAGCTGAAATTCTGCCGCCACAAATATTGTCATAAGTTATCTCCTTTTTAATTTCTCAAATTTTTCCTTCGCTTGGGGTAACGTTTACTGTCGTTTAATCAAGTCAAGTTTAAACTTCGTGTAATAAATCTTATCAATCTTCAAGGAGACAGCGATGATGTCACACGACAATGATCTTAATTTGACGTTTAATACGTGTCTCACTATTTTTAGAACTTACCAGACCCGAAGAATCGAGAGGAAAATCATTGAATATATTTAAAGGCATGAGAATGACAACTGGATGAAGACAAATTTTTCGAAATTCTGTTTTTAACAATTTCAAGCAATCTGGGGCAGGTCAGCTTTCCAAACCATAAAAATGTATAGGTGTCAATCAGCCAAATCTTGTTCAAAATTTTTAAAACATTGTCAGGGCGTCTGAAATTACTCAACATAATAAATTAACACTAAAAAATAATTTTTTTCCTTATTGACTTGACAGTCTATTCTGATCCAGATCTGGCGCTGGTCAGGTTCCTAATACATAAACATTTGTAAGTGTCAATCAGTCAAATTTTTTTCACCGATTGAAGAAAAACTGTCGGGGTGTCTAAAATGACAAAAAATGCAATGTTAACCCTATGAAAATGATTTTTTCTGATTGTCTTGATATTCTCGTCTGACACAGATCTGGCACAGGTCAGCTTCCCCTAAGATAAAATTTTCTAGGTTTCAATCAGTCAAATTTTTTTCATCACATTTCAAAAAATTGCCAGAGTATCTAAAATTACAAAAAAATACAAAATTTACAAACTAATTACAAATTGTAATTCATTGAACTACAAGCTAAATAAACGTTTGAAACTCAACTGACATATTTATATTTCGGTTTTTTATAACAGGAACTAGAAAATCAAAAAATTACAATGATGAAACATCAACCGAAAAAATTAATTTTGTAGAAAATAGTTGAATCCTTAATCAAACAGATGACTAATTGTCAACCAAGAAAAAGATCAAATTTTTACCAGAAAATAAATTAATTTCGATCAAAAAAGGTAATTTTCGATCAAGAAAACTAAATTTTCGACCAGAAAGTTGAATTTTCAACTAAAAAAGATTAATTTTCTACCAAAAGAAATCAATTTTCATCAAAAGAGTTGAGTCTGAAGCTAAAAGGTCGAATTTTTTCGAAAAAATTTGGCTTTTAATCCTTGAAAGAGAAATTTTTAACCAAGGCGGCTACAATTTAAATCAAGCAGTTGCATTTAGAACCAAATAGTTGCATTCGGAAGCAAAAGAGACAAGTTAAAAAAAAAGTTTAATTTATAACCAAAGAGTTGTATTTTCAATCAAATGATCGAAATTTCAGACAAAAGAGATTCAATTGAAACCAAACCAGGTCTATTTTCAACCAAGTAGTAGAATTTTCAAGCCCAAAGGACGAATTCTTTAGAAGACAGTTGAATCTTCAACAAAAAAGGTTATTTGCAACTAAGAAAGGTTCCGTTTCTACGAAAAAAATGAATTTTGTATCCAAAAAGACGAATGCTCAACAACAGTTAAATTTTTTACCAAAAAATATGACAACAAGACTTTAGTTCTGCACCGAAAATATAATAGTAAACTTTCCAACCAAAAAGAATTAACTTTCAACCAAAAATAGTTGGATTTTCACATTTGGTTTTATTAATTCAGTTCGCATTTAAACAAAAAACAAAAAAGGGGAAGTTTCTTCAAAATAGGTAAAAAAAAGGAACTCTTTAAAAAAAGGGAAAAGAGGGGAATAGGGGAAGGAGTGTGAAGTCTGATATTGAATAGCATTTTTATACCATACATTACTTTAGAATTCATACATGGATTAATTAAATTTTGCTTTTTTTGGACAAAATATAGAATGAAATGGATTAAATTGACCAAGGTGGCCTTTTCCTTGAAAAAGTAATGTTTTCTATAGACATGGACTTCAAACTTTTGTAATTAATTATAAACAAATTAAGCGTTTGATCGAAAAACCAAAAACACATTTGGACTCGTATCCGAAATATCTAGGTGCGCTTCTTTGTTTTATTTGAAACCATTTTTTAAACAATTACATTATTTTTTAATGTTCTGCAATTATTACAAACTAACTGAGCGTCCAATGAAAGAACCAAAAACGCCTTTGGATTCGTCTCCGAAATATCTAGGTGCGGCTTTTTTGTTTCTTTTTTAAACCATTTTTTAAACTATTAAATCATTTGTTAATGATTTCAAATTTTATAGCTCTGGGTTTCAAATTAGTAATTAATTATAAACAAACGAAGAATCCGATCGAAAAATAGAAAATACCTTTGGATTCGCCTCGAAAATATCTGAATGGACTTTTTTTTAGCAATTTTGTTAACAATTGCAGAAGATTAAAAAACTAGCTGTGAATTCGATCTCGAGTGTTTGCACTTTGCTTGTATTTATAATTATATGGTGCTCATTTCACGAGCACTTTGCTTCCTCATGGAGGAAGCATTTTAGTTATTTTTCTCAATAATACACAAACCAAATTCTTCATTCTGATTAATTTAAAAATAGAAATTTACAAAAAATACAAAATTACAAAATAATACAAACAATTTATGAAATACAAAGACAAATAAGACAAATCAAATTTTGTATTCGAAATGACAATTTTTCGAGCTGGAAAAGGGAAGGGAAAAGTTCTGTCGCACCCTATCCCTTTCCCAGTTTTATCAATTCGTCTCGAATCAACACAACTTTTCTATTCTCGCATCAACTTTAAATTATAAGAATGAGAACATTTTTAGTATAAGAATCGATTTTAAACATTTATAAATTACCATAACTTCCCTACTCTTTAATAAAATGTAATAATATTGTAGGTCAATCGATTCGTCTCGAACCAAGTAATCTTTTATATTCTTGCATCAACTTTGAATTATATTGAAGAAAAAAGTTTTACAATAAAAAACCGTATTTTTAAATATGATGCATGGCCATAGCTTCTTTACTCTTCAATAAAATGTATTAATATTATAAGTTAATCGATTCGTCTCGAATCAACACATCTTTTCTGTTCTTGCATCAACTTTGAATTATGTTCATGAAAAAAGTTTTACTAAAAAAAACCGATTTTCAAAATACATAAATTATCATAACTTCCCTACACTTAAATAAAATATATTATTATTAAAGGTCAATCGATTCCTCTCGAATCAAGAAATCTTTCATATTTTTGCATCAACTTTGAATTATATTGAAGAAAAAAGTTTTACTATAAAAAACTGTATTTTCAAATATTATGCATTACCATAGCTTCCTTAATCTTCAAAAAAAGTATCAATATTATAGGTCAATCGATTCGTCTCAAATCAACACATCTTTTCTGTTCTTGCATCAACTTTGAATTATGTCTATGAAAAAAGTTTTACTATAAAAACCCGATTTTCAAAATATATGAATTACCATAACTTCCTTACGCTTTGATAAAATAGATTAATATTGTAGGTCAATCGATTCGTCTCGAACCAAGGAATCTTTTATATCCTTGCATCAACTTTGAATTATATTGAAGAAAACAGTTTTACTATAAAAAACCGTATTTTCTATATTATGCATTGCCATAGCTTCCTTACTCTTCAATAAAATGTATTAATATTATAGGTCAATCGATTCGTCTCGAACCAAGAAATCTTTTATATTCTTGCATCAACTTTGAATTATATTGAAGAAAACAGTTTTACTATAAAAACCCGTATTTTCAAATATTATGCATTGCCATAGCTTCTTTACTCTTAAATAAAATATATTATTATTATAGGTCAATCGATTCCTCTCGAATCAAGAAATCTTTCATATTTTTGCATCAACTTTGAATTATATTGAAGAAAAAAGTTTTATTATAAAAAACTGTATTTTCAAATATTATGCATTACCATAGCTTCCTTAATCTTCAAAAAAAGTATCAATATTATAGGTCAATCGATTCGTCTCAAATCAACACATCTTTTCTGTTCTTGCATCAACTTTGAATTATGTCAATGAAAAAAGTTTTACTATAAAAAACCGATTTTCAAAATATATGAATTACCATAACTTCCTTACGCTTTGATAAAATAGATTAATATTGTAAGTCAATCGATTCGTCTCGAACCAAGGAATCTTTTATATCCTTGCATCAACTTTGAATTATATTGAAGAAAACAGTTTTACTATAAAAAACCGTATTTTCAAATATTATGCATTGCCATAGCTTCCTTACTCTTCAATAAAATGTATTAATATTATAGGTCAATCGATTCGTCTCGAACCAAGGAATCTTTTATATTCTTGCATCACCTTTGAATTATATTAAAGAAAACAGTTTTACTATAAAAAACCGTATTTTCAAATATTATGCATTGCCATAGCTTCTTTACTCTTCAATAAAATGTATTAATATTATAGGTAAATCGATTCGTCTCGAATCAACACATCTTTTCTCTTCTTGCATCAACTTTGAATTATGTTAATAAAAAAAGTTTTACTATAAAAATCCGATTTTCAAAATATATAAATTACCATAACTTCCCTACGCTTAAATAAAATATATTATTATTATAGGTGAATCGATTCCTCTCGAATCAAGAAATCTTTCATATTTTTGCATCAACTTTGAATTATATTGAAGAAAAAAGTTTTACTATAAAAAACTGTATTTTCAAATATTATGCATTACCATAGCTTCCTTAATCTTCAAAAAAAGTATCAATATTATAGGTCAATCGATTCGTCTCGAACCAAGGAATCTTTTATATTCTTGCATCAACTTTGAATTATGTAAATGAAAAAAGTTTTACTATAAAAAACCGATTTTAAAAATGTATAAATTCCCATAACTTCCCTACGCTTTGATAAAATGTATTAATATTATAGGTCAATTGATTCGTCTCGAATCAACATATATTTTCTGTTCTTGCATCAACTTTCAATTATGTTAATGAAAAAAGTTTTACTATAAAAAACCGATTTTTAAAATATATAAATTACCATAACTTCCCTACGCTTGAATAAAATATATTAATATTATAGGTCAATCGATTCGTCCCAAACCAAGGAATGTTTTATATTCTTGCATTAACTTTGAATTATATTGAAGAAAAAAGTTTTACTATAAAAAACCGTATTTACAAATATTATGCATTACCATAGCTTCCTTAATCTTCAATAAAATGTATTGATATTATAGGTCAATCGATTCATCTCGAAACAAGGAATCTTTTATATTCTTGCATCAACTTTGAATTATATTGAGGAAAAAAGTTTTACTATAAAAAACCGTATTTTCAAATATTATGCATTACCATAGCTTCCTTAATCTTCAATAAAATGTATTAATATTATAGGTCAATCGATTCGTCTCGAATCAAAACATCTTTTCTGTTCTTGCGTCAACTTTGAATTATATCAATGAAAAAAGTTTTACTATAAAAAACCGATTTTCAAAATATATGAATTACCATAACATCCCTGCGCTTTGATAAAATAGATTAATATTATAGATCAATCGATTCCTCTCGAACCAAGGAATCTTTTATATCCTTGCATCAACTTTGAATTATGTTAATAAAGAAAGTTTTACGATAAAAAATCGATTTTTAAGATATTAAGTGCTAAAAAAAATGCAACAAATATTTTTAGAAATCCTTCGGTCAGTTTCAAGATATTAGTGGGGAAAATAAGCCCGCCAAATGTCATTAATTTACACACACACGCACATATCCACACACATCCGGACAATTGCTTAGAACATTGTATTAGACATTTTTTAATTTAGGAAGGTTTAATTAAATGAATTTAAAAATTTTGGAAAATGTTACCATCACAAAGCTGCCTCTATGAGGAAGCAATAATGTTATTGTTAAAAAAATCGTTACAAAACAAACCAAAAAGATACACCCAGGTATTTCGGAGATGAAACCAAAGGTGTTTTCGGTTTCTTGATCGGGCACTTAGTTTGCTTATAATCAATTGTGAAAGTTTGAAATCCATATCTACATATAGCAAATTTCAGAGTCGTGACTAATTTAGGACACCATATTAGGAATATGTAAAAATCATTTCTCCTGTCACTGGAAAAAATTAATTTTAAAAGTATGAGAATGACAACTGGATAAGAACAATTTGGTTTTTCCACTCTAAAACACAGAAAATTAAAAAATATATATTTTCACCTCCTCAAAACATTGTAAATAATGGCCACATACTTTTATAATGTTGAGTAAATTTTTCATTACCTAGTGCAGAAATAATTTTATTATCAGTCCTTATCCAGTTGAAATTCTCATATTTATATAAATTCTTAAATTCCAGTGCAAACATTTTTTTATATTTTGGCATATCAAGAAATATATATTGCACATATTTGATAGGTCCCAGAAAGTCCTTAAGGTAGACCGAGGTACGACCAATCATCTGATGGAAATTCAATTCCAATCATCTGACGAAATCGCTTAAAATCCCTGGCAATTCTCTCGAATTCCTTGAAATTTGTTCAAATCCTTCGCTAATATGTAAATAAATCGTGCTTTTGTACTTTCTGTTTTTTTGTGCATCAATTCTTCCAATATTATAATATTCTTTATTTCTATACTGATTTTCTTATCATGATTTTCTTATTAAGATTTTCTTAAAATGATTTTTTCTATAATGATTTTTCTAGAATTTCGATATATTTTTTCGTAAGGGGTAGACCTGCTTCTGTAATTTTATCAAATTTTCATATTAAAAAACCTATCGTAGGAAACTTTTTTTTCTTCTTGTAAAATTTTATCTTTTTCCTCAAGTTGTCATTTCATGCCTTCATTTGAATTCGTCGATGACTATTCTTTCATAAAGTCCTAATAATAGAAATCTGACGTATTGAGTAAGAGTGTGTACTCTATTTTAGAATATGGTAATTAATACCCAGAAGTGCAATAAAATTTTGTTCTTGCAGGCAGCTGCTGATGACGTAACTAGCAAACATGATTTCGTGTGGGGTCTTTATCGTCCAAAATAAATATTATCTCAGTGAAAAAATAGCTTCAGGCAGTATATGAAGATAATTAAGTTACTGACGAATTCAAGGTTGCATATTTTGTAGACAACTGACGTTTTTTTTTATCAATTTTCAATTTATGTTGTACATTTACTCACTTATTAGTTGAAACCTTTTAAGAAAACTCACCTGTAACAAAAATAAATAAATTTCTATAAATTTATAATCATTTCGGGTCTCAGACGCATTTGATAAATTCAAAATAGTATCAATAGTAGCATAAATTTTGAACAAAAGTAGCAAAATAGTGGTATGCAATTCTTTTAAATATTTATTCGAGGGTATATTATTTTTGAAATCTGGTATGCAATATACAATAAGCTATGAAATCGCTACAACGTTTGAAATCCGTTGAAATTGTTGAAGAATCCCTGGAATCTGTTGAGATTCTCTAAATATTCCTGAAAAACTCGTGAATACTTTTAAATCCTCTGAAATCCGTAGAAATCCCTATGAATCTTATAATTCCTTCTGAAATCCCATGAATCCCTTAAATATATTAAATTGTCTGAAACCCTTAGAAATCCCTTGAAATGTTAATCAATTTAGTCCCTGAAGTTCTCTAGAATACGATTAGAATCCCTTGAAATCTTTAAAATATTATTAATATCCTGTACACCTTTTTAAAAACCTCTGAAATTTTTTGAAATCCTACCAAAGTCTTTGGAAACTCTTACAAGTTTGGAAATCTCGTTACATTCCTTGAAATCTTTTTAAACGGCCTAAACCTCTTAAACCTTGTGAAACCCATAGTAATCTAGTAATCCCGTAAAACATCTTCAAAGCTGTAATATCTTTCAAAATTTCTTTAAAAATGATGAAATTTTTGAAATTCACCGAAATCCCGTAAAATCTCATAAAATCTGACAACGACCATTGAAATCTTTTTAAAAACCCTAAAAGCTTTGAAATCCATTGCAATCTTTGAAATCCACTAAAATGGAGAAACCCCGTAAATTCTCTTGAAATCCTCTGAGTTGTCTTGAAAAATCTCCAATCTTTTTTAATCCTTCACAGTCTACAAAAATTCTTTACAATCTTATGGAATGTTTAATTGTCTTTTGAAATCCTATGAATCCATCAAATATTGTGAAATTCCTTGTAATCTGTTGAAATATTGTAAATGCCGTAAAAAATTTTTAAATCTTCACAGTCTTTAACATTTTTGAAATCTTCTGAAAGCTTACGAAATTATTTCAATTTTTTTTTAACTTTTATATATTTTGAAATTTTCTACAATCCTATGAAATTTTTTGAAATCTAATAAAATTACTCGAAATCTCGTAATCGGTTAAAATCCCTTGAAATCTTTTAAATATTATTTATATCTCGGATACATTTTTAAAATACTTTGAAATTTTCTGAAATTCTACAAAATTCTTTGAAAACTCTTAAGAATTTTGAAATCTCGTTATTCCTTGGAATCTTTTAAAATGGCCTGAAGTGTTTAAAATCCTATCAAATCCCTTCCAATTTGAAAAATCTCTTCCAGGTCTTGTAAAATCCCTAGTAATTGGACAAAAATATAGTCAAATCCCGTAACACATCTTAAAATATGCAATGTCTTTCAAAGATTCTTAACAAATTATGAAATCTTTGAAATCCCGTGAAATCTCATAAAATCTGACAAAATAATTATTTAAAATTATATTAAAATATTATTTTTTTGATTCCACAAATCAATGTTTTTTATAAACTACTTAAATAATTTTGAAAAATTATAATTAAATAAAATACCCTTGAAATCCCTTGAAATTTTTTTAAATATCCTAAAAGCTTTGAAATCCATTGAAATCTTTGAAATCCACTGAATTCGATTAAAACCCCTTAAATTCTGTTGAAATCCTCTGAAATCGCTGAAAATTCTTCAATTGTTTTAAATCCCTCCAAATCTAAAGAAATTTCTTATAATCAAATGGAATCTTTCAATTTCATTTGAAATTCTACGAATCCCTCAAATATTTTAAAATTCCTTTAAATTCCTAGAAATTATGTAAATACCATAAAAATACCTTTAAGTCTTTAAAATCTTTGAAATCTTATGAAATCATTTGAAATTCCTGAGAAACTTTTAAATATCTTGAAATTTTCAATAATCCTACGAAATTTATTGAAATCTTTTGAAATTTCCTTAAACATGTTTAAATCTTTGAAATCTTCTGAGACCCCATAAAATCCCATGAAATCGTTTTCTAGAAATTCTTTTAATTTCCCTAAAATCCCTTCAAATCTCTTGAATCCTTTTATACCCTTTTAAAATCCCCTGAAATTGTCATCAGATTTCTAAAGATTTTACTGGATTTCAAAGGACTTCAATAGATTCCGACGGATTTTAAGGAATTGAAAGCGATTTCCGCGGATTTCAAGAAATATTAAAAAGATTTTAAGGGATTTGAAAAAATTTCGAAATATTAAAAAAAATGTCACGGGATTTCAAAGTATTTTTAAGGATTTGATGTGATACCGAAGTATTTTCACAAATTTTGAAGGAATACAGGGGATTTTAATGGGATTTCGAAGAATTGATGAGATTTCATAAGATTTCAAAGATTTCAAAAAATTTACAAAGATTTCAAAGGATTTTAAGGAATTTTAACGTTTTTTGAGAGATATAAAGGGGTTTCGATGATTTCACGGTATTTCAAATGATTTTACTAATTTTAATCAATTGCTTCCTCATAGAGGGAGGTTTATAATGACCTAAATTTTCAAATAGACTTTTTTGACATATTTTGATATAATTTCACCGCAGGAGCTCGGAAATAATTTTTTTTCAATCGACCATTTAGAAGTAGTTTTTTTTGCGTTTAGAAATTTAAAAAGAAGAAATTAATCTTGCTTATATCAGAAAAACTTTGTTGATATTCAAAATACAACGATACGTAATCTAGCGTATTTGTTGGCGTCTCTGAGACACATCGATCGACCTATTGTTGAACCTGTTATGACCTACCAGTACCTACTTATGAATTTAAAAAAATGATTTATTTTGTTTATATGAGAAATTTTGTTTTGATATTCAAAATACGACAATATCACATGTAGAGTATTTGTTCGCGTCCTTGAGACGCATCGATTGACCTATTAATGAACTTTTTATGACCCACTAGTATCGATTTATGAAGTTTCAAAAAAATGGTTTATTCTGTTTATATGAAAAAAACTTTTTGGTATTCAAAATACGACAATATCACATGTAGAGTATTTGTTCGAGTCCTTGAGACGCATCGATTGACCTATTAATGAACTTTTTATGACCCACTAGTATCGATTTATGAAGTTTCAAAAAAATGGTTTATTCTGTTTAAATGAAAAAAACTTTTTTGATATTTACAATACGAAAATATTACATATCGAGTATTTGTTTGCGTCCTTGAGACGCAACGATGGACCTATTAATGAACCTTTTATGATCGACCAATACCGATTTCTGAAGTTTAACAAAAAATTGTGTATTCTGTTTATATGAGAAAAACTTTGTTCATGTTAGGAGTACTACAGTACTATATTTGACATCTTTGTTTGCGTATTCGAGACACGTGGAATGACATATGAACGAACATTCTATAACCTCCTATGATCTAGCAATACCGATTTATAAATTGAAAAAATATGTTTTTTATCTTGATATAAGGAAAACTTTTTTAATATTAGCAATACAACTATAATGTATATTATATATATGTTCGCGTCTTCGAGACGTATCGATTGCAAAAATCAATAACTTTTCATGAGCTACCATAACCTACCAATATCGTTTTTAAATATGTCAACAAAATCAGTTTGCTCGTTTATCAGAGAATTTTTTTATATTGGGAATATAACAGTACTGAATTTGATGTAATTGTTCCTGTCTTTGAGACGCGTGGATTGATCTATTGACGAACTTTCGAAGACTATTATTGATTTATCAATAGCTACTCACAAAGTTTAAAGAAAAATTACATTGTTTCTGATTCTATGAGGTTTTAATTTGAAATATAAAACTACCGTAGTTCAAAAAGTTGGTTATTGTAACAGAAAACATCAATTAACATACAGGTGGACCCTCTGAATTTCTGAAAATAAAATTTTCTGAAAGACAGAAACATAACCTTGAAAAATATTGAAAGTATCAATTTTTTTCTTTTGTTAGGGAAAGCCTTATTTTTACTGAAAGGTTATTTTTACTGACCAATCAGTATAAATAACTGGACCATAGCTAGAATTCAGTCACTGATTGAAATTAGTAAATATTTTAACTGATTCAGATTTGGAGACTAGGCTTTCCGAATATAATAAAGGATATTAGGGGATTTCCATGAATTTTAATGGCTTTCAAAAGATTTTAATGGATGTTATTCATGTCAAGAGATTCGGAAAGATTCCTACGGGTTTTAAAGGATTATATAAGGCATTATTTATGGGATTTTGAATATTTCAAGCGATTTCAAGGATTTCCATAGTTTTTAAATGGTTTTAAGGGATTTCAAGAGATTTCAAGATAAGTCACTGGATTCCGAAGGATTTTAACGAATTCCATGCGATACTGAAATATCTTCGAAATTTGTGAAGGATATCAGGAGATTTTAATGAGATTTTGAAGATTTTAAGGGATTTAAGTAATTTTAAAAGGCTACAGGCGATTTTTAAAGATTTTAAAGGATTTTAAGGGATTTCAAGGGATTTCAATGTTTTTTAGATATTTAAAAGGGTTGCAATGATTTCACGGAATTTTCAATGATTTTTAAAGCTTTCAAAAGATTGCAAAGTATTCCACTGATTTTAGAAGATTTCGAATGATTTGACAGAATTTCAAAATCTCTAAATGGGAATCAGTCATAATTTTTATTAATTTCAGTCAATTCTAACTATAGATTAGTTATTTTTACTGTTTACTGTTAATCAGCATTTTAAAGAAAAAATAATTAGAAACAGGAAACTTACGTAAGAAAATCTTTTTACCCCTTCCCCTTGGACCCTTTAAATGTTTTGAAAATCATTGAAACCTTAGAAATCGCTTAAAGTATTTTGAAATCTTCAAAATCTGGAAATATTCTGAAATATCGATTTTTGAGATAGCGAATACGTTATGTTAGCCAATCTAGCGAAAAAGTTTGAAAATATTTTTAAAGTGTAATTTTTTTTCAAAATAGTAGCAAAATAGTTACATCGCTCAAAAAAAGGGTAAAATAGTGTCAATAGTGGCGTGAGCCCGATACCTGTCATTCTGAAAGAGTTACTACTTAAAACATGAGATTTATTAAGAGATACATTACAAAATATTTTTTCTAAATTCCAGTTAAAAAAATGTCGTTAGTGAAAAAGTAATTGGGTTTCTGGTAATTTCACACTACGAGAATACCTAGATCCACGAATTCACATCAGGCCAAGAATGTCTAATGTTTATTCTCAAGATTGTTTACCTGCATAGCGGGAATTCGAGCTTTCTCATTTAATCTCATCCGTGCGATTAAACTCAAGCCGTTTTCTCGCTGCAAGTCGATAATAAAGCGAATGAGTCCATAATTTTATGGCCCGTTAAGTTAGTTTCGCGAAGTTTTAAATGAACTACAAATGATAGTTGCTAAAATTTAAAAAAAAAATGCTTTTTGCTTCCTCTTAGAGGAAGCTTTGTCATGGTAACATTTTCAAGAATTTTTAAATTCATTTAATTAAACCTTCCTCAATTTAAAAATGTCTGATACAATGTTCTGAGCAATTGTCCGGCTGTGTGTGTGTGTGGATGTGTGGGGAAGTGTGTGCGGATGTCACGCTTTTTTGTGAACACGATAACTAGAAAACGGTTGCAGATAAATTGATGAAATTTGGAGGGCTTATTTTATTCACTAATATCTTGAAACTGACTGAAGGATTTCTAAAAATATTTGTTGCATTTTTTTTTAGCACTCAATAATATTTTAAAAATCGGTTTTTTATAGTAAAACTTTTTTCATTAGCATAATTCAAAGTTGATGCAAGGATATAAAAGATTCCTTGGTTCGAGACGAATCGACTCACCTATAATATTAATACATTTTATTAAAGAGTAGGGAAGTTATGGTAATTTATATATTTTGAAAATCGGGTTTTTATAGTAAAACTTTTTTCATTAATATAAATCAATGTTGATGCAAGAACAGAAAATATGTGTTGATTCGAGACGAATCGATTGACCTATAATATTCATACATTTTATTGAAGAGTAAGGAAGCTATGGTAATGCATAATATTTGAAAATGCGATTTTTTATAGTAAAACTGTTTTCTTCAACATAATTCAAAGTTGATTCAAGAATATAAAAGATTCCTTGGTTCGAGACAAATCGATTGACCTATAATATTAATACATTTTATTAAAGAGTAGGAAAGTTATGTTAATTTATATATTTTGAAAATCTGTTTTTTATAGTAAAACTTTTTTCATTATCATAATTCAAAGTTGATGCAAGAACAGAAAAGATGTGTTGATTCGAGTCGACTCGATTGACCTATAATATTAATACATTTTATTGAAGAGTAAGGAAGCTATGGTAATGCATAATATTTCAAAATACGGTTTTTTATAGTAAAACTTTTTTCTTCCACATAATTCAAAGTTGAATTAAATATTTTTAAATATTTTATAAAAAAAATATTTTAAAAAATATATTTTTAAAATCGTTTTTTATAGTAAAAATTTTCTCATTCTCATAATTTAAAGTTGATGCAAGAACAGAAAAGATGCGTTGATTCCAGTCGACTCGATTGACCTATAGTATTAATACATTTTATTAAAGAGTAGGAAAGTTATGTTAATTTATATATTTTCAAAATCGGTTTTTTATAGTAAAACTTTTTTCATTATCATAATTCAAAGTTGATGCAAGAACAGAAAAGATGTGTTGCTTCGAGTCGAGTCGATTGACCTATAATATTAATACATTTTATTAAAGAGTAGGAAAGTTATGTTAATTTATATATTTTGAAAATCTGTTTTTTATAGTAAAACTTTTTTCATTATCATAATTCAAAGTTGATGCAAGAACAGAAAAGATGTGTTGATTCGAGTCGACTCGATTGACCTATAGTATTAATACATTTTATTAAAGAGTAGGAAAGTTATGTTAATTTATATATTTTCAAAATCGGTTTTTTATAGTAAAACTTTTTTCATTATCATAATTCAAAGTTGATGCAAGAATATAAAAGATTCCTTGGTTCGAGACGAATCGATTGACCCAGAATATTAATACATTTTATTAAATAGTAGGGAAGTTATGGTAATTTATATATTTTTAAAGTCGTTTTTTATAGTAAAACTTTTTTGATTAGCATAATTCAAAGTTGATTTAAGAATATAAAAGATTCCTTGGTTCGAGACGAATCGATTGACCTATAATATTAGTACATTTTATTAAAGAATAGGGAAGTTATGGTAATTTATATATTTTGAAAATCGGTTTTTTATAGTAAAACTTTTTTCTTTAACATAATCCAAAGTTGATGCAAGAACAGAAAAGATGTGCTGACTCGAGTCGAATCGATTGAACTATAATATTAATACATTTTATTGAAGAGTAAGGAAGCTATGGTAATGCATAATATTTGACAATACGGGTTTTTATAGTAAAACTTTTTTCTTCAACATAATTCAAATTTGATGCAAGAATATAAAAGATTCCTTGCTTCGAGACGAATCGATTGACCTAGAATATTAATACATTTTATCAAATTGTAGGGAAGTTATGGTTATTCATATATTTTGAAAATCGGTTTTTTATAGTAAAACTTTTTTCTTCAACATAATTCAAAGTTGATGCAAGGATATAAAAGATTCCTTGGTTCGAGACGAATCGATTGACCTATAATATTAATACATTTTATCAAAGTGTAGGGAAGTTATGGTAATTTATATATTTTTAAAATCGTTTTTTATAGTAAAAATTTTCTCATTCTCATAATTTAAAGTTGATGCGAGAATAGAAAAGTTGTGGTAATTCAAGACGAATCGATGAACCCATAACATTTATACATTTTATAGAAGAGTAAGGAAGCTATGGTAATGCATAATATTTGAGAACACGACTTTTTATAGTGAAACTTTTTTCACTAACATAATTCAAAATTGATGCAAGAACGGAAAAGATTCCTTGATTCGAGGCAAATCGATTGATCTATAATATTAATACATTTTATTGAAGATTAAGGAAGTTATGCTCATTCACAATATTTGAGTCATCTGTTTCAAACAGAAAAACTTTTTTCATTGACATAATTCAAAGTTGACGCATGAATAGAAAAGACTTTTGGAGCCTAAGTTTTCAAATAGAGTAATTCTGACCATTTTTGTAATGAAATCATAAAGCTGGGAAAGGGATAGGGTGCGACAGAACTTTTCCCATCCCTTTTCCAGCTCGAAAAAGTATCATTTCGAATACAAAATTTTATTTGTCTGATTTCTCTTTGTGTTAAAAAATATTGTTGTATTATTTTTTAGTTTTGCATTTTTTGTACATTTCTATTCTTAAATTGATCAAAATGAAGACATTGGTTTGTCTATTACTGAAAAAAATAACTAATGCTTCTTCTATGAGGAAGCAAATACATTTGCTATCGGTAAGCAAAGTGCTCGTGAAATGAGCACCATATAATTATAAATACAAACAAAGTGGAAACACTCGAGATCGAATTCACAGCTAGTTTTTGGTGTCTTTGGACAACATGTCAAACCATTTTAGGCCTCAAAATTGTAAGTCTTGAAGTTAGGGCATTTTTTAGAATTTTTGTTCTGTTTTTTTTTTTATATTCAAGGGTTAGAAAACGACGTTTTTCCGAAGAAACTAGGGATATGAAACTTTGTTGGGAATCTTTGGACATCAGATGGAACTATTTCAAGATATCAAATTTTATGTCTGGCAGTTTAGAAATTTTTTAGAATTTTTCAGCAATTTTGTTATTAGATTGGGGGTAGAAAATAAAGGTGTTCTGAAAGAGATAGGCGAACGGAACATTTTTGGGTATCTTTGGATATCAAATGGAATCATTCTAAGCCATGAAATTTTAGGACTCCAAGTTAGGACATTTTTTGCAATTTTTTTCGATTTTTTATTATCTTAGGGGTAGAAAACAAGGATGTTGCATAAGAGCTGAGGGGATGGAACTTTTTTATGGAATTTTTGGACGTCAAGTGAAACCATTCTAAGCCTTACAACTTTAGGTCTCGAAGTTAGGGCCTTTTCAATTTGTTATTTTTTTATTTTTTAACATCTAAAGGGTAGGAAACAAGGATATTTCTGAAGATCGAAGGGAATGAAACTTATTAGAATATCTTTAAACATGAGCTGGAATCATTTCAAGACATAAAATTTTATGTCTCGGAATTAGGACATTTTTTAATGATGATTTTGTAATTCTTAGGGGTTACACAGGGATGTATTCTAGAAGAGGTAGGCAATTTTTTTTTAATTGTTTTTTTGGAAACGTTCCAAACTTCAGGGAGGTAAAATTTAAATGATCTTGAATAGAGGGTAAGTTTTTTTAATATACTTTTTTGAATTGACAATAAGTAACTTTTTTAATTTACTGATTGTATTTTGTTCTTCAGAAAGTATCTAAAAACCTAAAAAAATCTTTGGAAACCCTTAAAAATGTTGAATTCTCGTTAAATTTGTTGGAACTTTTTAAAGTACCCTGAACCATTTAAAATTCATTAAATTCACTTGAAATTATTAAAATCCCTTAAACCTTGTAAAATCCACAGAAATCCCTAAAAAAATCTAGTAAAATTCCCTAAAACATCTTGAAATCTGATATATCTTTCAAAATTAATTAAAAAATAATATCTTTGCAATTCCATAAAATCTACGAAAGTCCCTTGAAATTCCTCGAAATCATTTATAATTACTAAGATTCCTTTAAATCTTTTAAAATACCCTAAAAGCTGTGAAATTCCTTGATATATTTAAAATCCGTTAAAATCAACTGAAAAACCTTGAATTATGTTCAGAACCACAAATTATTTTAAGCCAATAAAAAATCCTTATAATCTTACTGAATCTTTTAATGTTGTTTAAATCCTATGAATCCGTCAAATATTGCAAAATTCCTCGAAATGGCTTGAAATTTTGTAATAATAAGAAAAATTCCTTAAAATCTTCGAATATTTTAAAATAAACTATATTCTTTTAAATTCTTTAAAATGCTTAAAATCCATTAAATATTCTGAAATCCTCGCAAATCTTTTGAAATCACGTGTAATATCTTAAAATCTTAATAATGTATTTTAAAATTCATTAAAAAATATTTACATGTTTTAAATCCGCCTAGTCCCCTTAGAGTCCCATAAAATCCATAAAAATCCCTTAAAACTTTATTCCGTTTCATTTACTCTAAATTTTTCTAAAAATTCCTTTGAATTCCCTAAACTTCCTTGAGATTTCTGAAATCTGACAATTTAAAAATCTTTAAAGTTCTTGGAAATCCTATAAAATCGCGTAGGTTTGGCAAAATCTCTAGAAATCCCGTGAAATGCTTCGAAATCCCGTGAGTTATCTTTTTGTAATACCTCCTAAAATTTCTTCAAAAACTTTGAAATTATCTGAAATCAGATTAAACTTCCTGAAAACTCTTAAAATTCCTTGAATTTTTTTTTAATTCTATGAAATCCCTTGGATCCTTTTTGAATACTTAAAAAGCCCTGTAAAATCCTTCCAAACCCCTTGGAATCTTGAAATCCTAAAAATCTCTTGATAGTTGTAGAAATACTTTGAAATGTTTTCAACATTTTTTTAATTTCCGATTTTGAAATGGCGTACATGTTTTTCTCTCCAAATTGTTGTATTATTTTATTATCAAGCAGAATGTATCATAAATGAAGATTGGATGGTCATAAAATTTTCCAAAAAACGTTTTCAACATGAATTCTGTCACCCTTTTTTGGATTTTAACATCGAAATTTACATTTTATACACAATAAAAATGTGCCTTTCACGTACATTTTTAATGGGACAAAGTCCACAAAATTGTACATCAAGAGAAGAACGCTCTCTGGAGAAAAATTTAAAATTGCACCCGTTATGCAAAGGAGATAAAATGACCTCATAAGTAGGAGACAGACTGGTACGAAGAATTTTTCACAAGAATCTCTTAAAGGGGAGCTTCTTCTCTATAGAGATTATTATTTTATTTCTTTAAAATAATTTTTTTTTTTTGAAAAAAAGATATTTTCTTTTCACTCCGCTGGGAATCGAACCACAGAACTACTGATTTCCGGTCAGGAGCTTTCCCATGAAGCTACTAGAGAGATCGACAGAAGAAACTTTTTTCAGAAATACACGCATTATTTTACTAGATGGTACAAATCAAATTTTTCAAGGAATCTGTATTATCATTAGAGAATAACAGACAATATTTAACGTCTTTTCAGACTAGATGGAGCTATGAAAGAAAAATTATTAAAAATTTTTTTTTCTGAAAAAAGGATCTTCTTCTTTCGCTCCGCTGGGAATCGAACCACAGAACTACTGATTTCTGGTCAGGAGCTTTCCTATTAAGCTACTAGAGAGATCGAAAGAAGAAACTTTTTTGAGAAATACACGCATTATTTTGCTAGATGGTACAAATCAAATTTTTCAAGGAATATGTATTATCATTAGAGAATAACAGACAATATTTAACGTCTTTTCAGACTAGATGGAGCTATGAAAGAAAAATTTTTTTAAATAATTATTTTCTGAAAAAAGGATCTTCTCCTTTCGCTCCGCTGAGAATAGAACCTAATGAATCGAACTAATTTCAGTTTCTAAAATTTTATATTCTTTTTTTTTTTTGCCCTGCGCGTGACTCGGTAACCTAATAGCTGATGTTTGCTTTGAAAGAAATTTTATGTTACAACTGTGAACTTTTGTAAATTTTCATCTCCTAAAGGTTAAGGGTTGTCAGTAATAGGTAACCCAACTTATATTTAAATTTTTTTTTTAGCTGGCTTCTGGAAAGCAAAACGTAAAACCAGTACCCAGACGAATACATCGTAAACTCGGACCAGTTTTAGAAATATTGCAGGAGCGATGCTACTAGATCGTCGAAGTTCAGGGTAATCCAAATTTAGAAACTGTTACCACAAGCACATTTGGAAGTAAAGTATTATTACAACCAGAAATTTTCTTTCATTTTTTATTCTCCCTGAACATTAACATTAAAAAACAGGAAACTTAATCTTGTAAAATTTTTAACTTAGAATCCTTTATAAATAGAATGAAACAATTTCAGATTTAAATTTGAAAATTTCCACCATAAATGATGAATTTTCAATCCAACGGGACGAATTTTCAATAAAATGGTCAACTTTTCAAACAAAATAGGACGAATTTTCTATCCAAATCAAATTTTTAACCGAATACTTGAATTAAAAATAAAATAATTTTTAAATAAATCGTTAAATCTTCAACCTACAAAGACAAATTCTCAGCAACAAAAAGGAAATAAGAGTTGATATTTCAAGCAGAAAAAATGTAATTTTTACCAAAAGAGATTAATTTACTAAAAAAAAAAAAATTTCAACAAAATACATGAACTTTTAAACAAATAGTTAGTTAGGGAAAGGTTTAGAATTTTTGATCAATTTTGTTATCACTTTAGGGGTAGAAAACGAGGGTGCTTCGGAATAAATAGGTGAATGACAATTTTTAAAGTATCTTTGGACATCGAATTGAAACATTCTACAAAATTTTATGACCAAATTTTCAAAAAATCTTACACAAAATTACAAAATTTATAGTCAGTTCGGGAAGATCAACCCCAAGAATATGAATTTTCAAGAAAAAAGTTAATTTTTAACCAAACAGTTGCATTTTCCAGCAAAAAGCGATCGAATTTCTACCAAAAAAAAATGAATTTTGAAGCAAATATTTGAATTTTCAACAAAAAATGTGAAGGGTTAATTTTCAGAGCAAAAATTATTTTTCAACAAAAAAAAGGAATTTTTAACAAAATTGGCAAATTTTCAACCTAGGAGATGAATGATAAATTAAAATGATGAATTTTTCAATCGAACAAACGAATTTTCAACAAATTAAGAATTTTCAGTCATGAAAGAAAAAAAGTTTACCCACATTGTTGAACTTTCAAGCCAATGGGCAAATTTTCTGCAAAACTGTTGATTTTTCAACCCGAAAATATGAACTTTCAATGAAAAAGTTAATTTTCAAGAAAATATTTGCATTTTTAACAAAAAAGAGGAAATATCAAACCGCAACGATTTTTTTTTTACCAAAAAAGACAAATTTTCAATTTAAAAAATTAACTTGAGCAAAAAACAACAAACTTTCAACGAAATAGTTAAATTTTCAACCAAAGAGATGAACCTTCAAACCAAAAAATAATTTTTAACAAATTACTTCAAGTAATTGAACCCAAGTAATTGAATTTTTAATTAAAATGAATAGCTTTCAACAAAATAGTTAAGCTTTCAACCAAAGAGATAAATTTTCGGCTAAAACGAAGAAACTTCAACAAAAAATTGATTTTTTAACAAAGCGGTTCAACTCTTTAGACCAAAAAAGATTTTACTAAGGTTTCTACTAAAACCGATGAATTTTTAAACTAAAAAGACAAATTAAAAAAAAAAATTGAATTTTCAACACCAAAATATGAATTCAAACAAAAAGACGAATTTTCAACAAAAAAGTTGAATCGTCAGCCAAAGAAGATGAATTTTTGAAAAGAGAAAAGATTATTTTTTATGCAAAAATTTGAAACATACCGAAATTATTAACTGAAAAATCTTATTTTGGAACGAAATTTTTTTTTCTTATCGCTTCATACCAGACTTTTAAAAATAATGTCATTGCATTAAATGAAAGCTTCTTTTTCCAAGAAAAGGATTCTCTACAACATTTATTTTTTTAAATTGGATGTATTAAAATTATGGAGAATCTTTTTCTCGAGAAAATAAGTTTCCGTTCAATAAAATGCCATACTTTGAAAACATTTGTTAAGAAGCAATAAGCAAAAAAAAAATTGCCTGAAAAATAATCTTTTCTCTTGAACAGTACCATCAGTAATAATATTTTTATTCTAAAATGTATAATTAAATACATTTTAATCAAATTATTTTTGCAAGATGTTACTACCATACTTACGTCCAGAAATTTTAAATTTTATTCACCAATTTTGAAATTTTTACCATTCGTCCAGACAATGATTCTTTGAAGAACGAAAAAAAATCTGCTTCAGTCCGGATTTCTTTTCATTCTTCCAAGAATTTTTGTTCTGGACGAACAGTAAAAATTTCGAATTTTCGAAATTAGTAATTAACTAGAAAACAAACACTGTGCGCTACGCGCTAGATTATTATTTTCTTTTGTCTTGCCCAATTTTTAAATTAAAATATAAAATTAATATTAGTTTGGAATTTTTTTTAATCTCATAAATTCCATTCTGAGAGTCCATTGCATGACTATTCATTTCTTGAAAAATTGATTTTCAATTTCATTCAGTTTTAAAAATTGCATTTTCAACAAAATTGTCAAACGTTGAAAATTGAAGAAATTGAATTTTCAACAGCTGCAAATCCAATTTTCTTTTATTCTCAATTTTCTAATTCTCAACTTTTGAAAATTTAACTGCCTTAATTCATTTTTCAATATTGTTCAATTTTCATCAGTTAAATTTTCAACTGTTGAAAATTCCATTTTTTTCGACGAAAAATACTACCGGAACCTCAAATTGTTCAAAAATTATTAATCTGATTTAAAATGTAATGTAAATTTTATTATTTTGAACAAAAATCATTGGATTTAAATCTAACGATTTTTATTAAAAATACCAATTTCAAGTGAAACACACCAACATAACCTAAAATTTTTGCAAGAGCCGTAAATATTATTTGAAATCTAACAATGTTTTATTAAAAATACTAATAATTTATGACAAAATCACTAAAATAACATCAGAAACAATTGTTACAAATTGTAAATCATATTTGAAATCTAATGATTTTTGTTTAAAATAACCGATTTCCTGTAAAAAAAAGCGTTAACGTAACCTTAAATTTTTCAAAAATTGTTTTAAATATTTATTGAAATATACATCGGAGACCGCTAGCTTAACCTACAATTGTACAACAAATTTTTATCTTTTTTGAAATCTAATGATTTTTAATTGAAAATTTCAATTTTCAAACGAAAAGAACGAATACAATCCGAAATTGAAGTTTATACATTTTATTATTTTAAACAAAAATTATTAGATTTATATATAATGATATTTATTGAAAAATATAAATTTCAGGTTAAAAATTTTAAGTATGTTTTGAAATCTGATAATATTTTATTAAAAATATCAATAATATCCGATGAAAAAATCTAATATAACACAAAATTGTTCAGAATTGTAAATCTTTTTCGAAATCTAATTATTTTCGTTTAAAATAACCAATTTCCTGTGAAGAGCTTTATTATAACCTTAAATTTACACAAAGTGGAATCAAATGTTAATCAACAAAATTTTTTAGGGTAACTGAGAATACAAATTAATACAAAATAAATTACAAATATTGAAGTGATCATAAAAAATAAAATTTGTACTTTATTTTGCAATATCTGAATAAGCAGTCCCAGACCGTGGTACAAAAATGAATATAATCCACATTTGATGAGTTGAACTCAATGTAGAAAAGTTCGCACTTTGGACTTAATCGAGTGCGAAGCACAAGATACGTAATGAGAATGTGTTCGTTAAAGCCAAAGGAGTTTTAACGAAAGAGAATTCACAATCACCAAATGACAGTTGTCGATTCTTTTACCTTTAATTTTTAAAATGTCTGTACAAATATGGAGGAAGTACAATGACCGAGAATTTGATATATTAGAGTTGAACTCAATGTAGAAAAGTTCGCACTTTGGACTAAATCGAGTGCGAAGCACAAGATACGTAATGAGAATGTGTTCGTTAAAGTCGAAGGAGCTTTAACAAAAGAGAATTCACAATCACCAAATGACAGTTTTCAATGTTTAACCTTTACTTTTTAAAATGTCTGTACAAATATGGAGGAAGTACAATGACCGAGTTCGCAGCGCAAGGTAAATACATTATTGAGCGCGAAGCGCGAGATCCAACAGACAGATAGGAATACATTTTTCCCGAGACCTGCTTTCGCGCATAACTACCTTAAAAAATATTTTCGAAATAATTAAAGCAAATTTTCTGATTTGTTGATAAAATGAAAGATAAAAAAAATTGTATTTTGATTGTGAGGATTACAGCATGTTTCCCAGTAAGGTTCCGGTTCAGCATTAGGGGAAACCTCCCTACAGTGGATAATCCTTAGTTAAGAGCACAAATAAAAAAAATAAATAATGATAAATTTTTTTTTATTTAAGAACACGTATAGTGTCTTAGCTATTAAATTAATTCAAATAATTATTTTACATATATTAGTATTTTTAATAATTGCTTATCCACTGTAGCTTGCATTATCCACTGTAGGGAGGTTTCCCCTACCTTAAACTCACAATGATTGTTCTCGATGACAAACGCAATTGAATTCACTTACAACAGGTTCGAGCACTCGATTAGACCGATACAGACAGCAAGGATGCTCTCTGTAATATCGATATCTGAGCAAGCTTCCATCAATATTGAAGTTCGGGAACGGATCTGTTGTTTAAGCATCTGACCCGAGGGAAATCAAATAATTACAAAGTCGAATGAAGGGCTCAAGTAGGCAAGGGCGGATCCAGAGAAGGTCGATCTGCCCCCCCCCCCTGAGATTTAAGGAACTAAATTTAAAATTTGAGAATTTAGATATCAGGTACATAAAGTAGGGGAATCCTCTCTACAGTGGATAATGCAACCCACAGTGGATAATCATTAATTAAGAGCACAAATAAAAGAAAAATAATTCATTTTAATTTTAATTTATGAATTCGGTTAGTGTCTTAACTATTTATTTAATTCAACTCATTATTTTACATATATTAGTATTTTTAATTAATGACTATCCACTGTAGGTTAAATTATCCACTGTAGGTTACATTATCCACTGTAGGGAGGTTTCTCCTACTTAAGGGCTCTTATTTTCCTTAAAAAATGTGAGCCCCCTAATTATCAGACATAATTTTTAGCTTTTTTTCTGAAATTTTAAACCACATATGTACCTCCCATTGTTCGGCTCCCTAAGTTTTGCCCCCCCCCCCATCCTATAAAATGTATAATTTTCAATCGAGAAGATTAATTTTCTACTATAGAAGACAAACTCTTGATAAAATACGTACATTTTGACCCAAATATTGGAATTTTCAAGCTAAAGAGACGAGCTTCCTACAAAACAGTTGAGTTTTCAATCAATTAATTACATTTTCTCACAAAAAGATAAATTTGCATTAAAGTAGATTAATTTCCTACTAAAAGAAAAAAACGATTTCTCAACAAAATACATAAATTATTAACCAAATAGTTGCATTTTCAACCAAGAAGATTATTTTCTTTACCAAAGCAGAGGAACTTTTAACAAAATACATTTCTAACCAAGTAGTTAAATTTTCAACCAAAAAGATTAATTTTTTACAAAAAAAAAACAACGATCTTTCAAGAAATTACATAAATTTTCAAGAAATTACACAAATTTTCAACAAAATAGTTATATTTTTAAACTACAAAGATACATTTTGAAACTAAAATGAAATATATGAATCTTCATTTTTAAAAATTAATTTAGAATAACACAACGAATCTTCTACAAAACAGTTTAATTTTCTGCCAAACTGTTGAATTTTTAAGACAAAGAGGCGAATTTTCTATATAAAGCAGTGGAATTTTCAACCCGAAAGTATGATTTTTCAACAAAAAAGTTACTTTTCAACCAAACAGTTATATTTTAAGTTAAAACCGTAGTTTTTGAAATAAAAAAAAAGAAATTTTCAACAATATATATCAATTTTTAATCAAATAGTTGAATTTTCAACCAAGAAGATTAATTTTCTACCAAAAATGACGAATTTTCAAGAATTTAAATAAATTTTCAACCAAATAGTTAATTTTTTAAACTTAAAAGATCAATTTTTAAACAAAAATTGAATAGATGGATCTTCTTTAAAAAAAAATAATTTTCAATAAAGAAACGAATCTTCTACAAAACAGTTGAATTTTCTAACAAACTGTTGAATTTTCAAGACAAAGAGGCGAATTTTCTATATAAAGTAGTGGAATTTTCAACCAGAAAGTATGAAATTTCAATAAAAAAGTTACTTTTCAATCAAATAGTTAAATTTTAAGTTAAAACCTAAGTTTTTGAACAAAAAAAAAAGAAAAATATCAACAAAATATATCAATTGTTGACCAAATAGTTGAATTTCCAACCAAGGAGTTTAAATTTCTACCAAAAAGGACAAATTTTCAAGAATTTAAATCAATTTTTAACCATATAGTAGAATTTTTTAAACTTAAAAGATCAGTTTTAAAGAAAAATTGAATAGATGAATCTTCATTAAAAAAAAATTAATTTTCAATTAAAAAACGAATTTTCTACAGAAGAGTTGAATTTTCTACCAAACTGTTGAATTTTCAAGACAAAGAGGCCAATTTTCTGTATAAAGCAGTGGAATTTTGAACCCGAAAGTATGAAATTTCAATAAAAAAGTTACTTTTCAATCTTATAGTTAAATTTTAAGTAAAAAACTATATCAATTTTTAACCAAAAAGTTGAATTTTCAACCAAGGAGATTAAATTTCTAACAAAAAGGACGAATTTTCAAAAATTTAAATGAATTTTCAACCAAATAGTTAAACTTTTAAACCTAAAAGATCAATTTTTAAACAAAAATGGAATAGATGAATCGTCATTTTTAGAAATTAATTTTTAATTTTAAAAAACGAATCTTCTACAAAACACTTGCATTTTCTACCAAACTGTTGAATTTCCAAGACAAAAAAAAGTTTATTTTCAACCAAATAGTTAAATTTGCAGTTTAAAAAATTAATTTTTACCCCAAAAAAGGATTTTCAATACAAAATTGAATAGTTGATATTTCAACAAAACAAGATTTTAATTGTAAATAAACCATAATTGAATCTACCCAAAAAAGGCGAATTTTCAAACAAAATAGTTGAATCTTCAACCAAAACAGATTAATTTTCACATTTTTAACTAAATGTATAAATTTTTAACCAGAGTGGAATTTTTAACCAAAAAGAATTCTTTTCTAGCAAAAAAAAAATAAAAATTTTTAACCAAGCAGTTTAATTTTTAGTATAATAAAGATCACTTTCTAACTAAGAATGGAATAGTTGAATTTTCATTGAAAACAATATTTTTCAATTTATAAAGCGAATTCTTCACAAAACAGTCGAGTTTTCGACCCGAAAATATCAATTTTCAACAAAAAAGTTAATTATTAATAAAGCAGTTCAAATTTCAAGCAATATAAGACGGCATAGAAAAATCGTTGCATGAAAATACCTAAAAACTATCGATAAAAAATATGCATTCACTTCTCGCAGGATATCTTTGGAACAACAGAAGATATAATTAGTTCTAAAGAATAATTCGAAAGCTTATTAAATTCCGCGTCAAATAAGCCCTATTTGAATTATTGTTGATGAGTAGAGATTAAGATAGTGAGTGAGAAAGATCGCTGTAATGTCGGATTTTTGCCAATTTTCATGATTCAATTTTAACTCCTGGAAGAATCTAGGAAAATAGAGGGAAAATTTTTGTAGTTCAAGCAAAATGAACCTTAGGATCTCCTGTTTAAAATGAACCCAAGAATCTGCAATAGTATGTTGTACAGCAAGGCAGCGAAGTAGTCTTTTTATGGCCGAGCGTGAGTTTTTGCAACCACGCGAGACCGTAAAAAGACTTCGCATTCTCGGTACACACGATATTTTATTTAATAAAAGTATGATTTTCTACTTTTCTTATGAAAATACGTCTCAGGTTTTAGGTTAGTTTAAAGGGACAAGTGCCGCGCAGAATAGTGCGCGTGGCCCGAAGGAGTAAACGCGCATGCGCACGCATTTCCCGCGGATAATAGACTGCACTTTATCGTCCTAGGACGATAAAGTACCCCACTACCAAGAATTAACTACTTTGCTTGAAAAAATTGCTAAAATTGTTGAAATTTTAACCAAATAGTTTAATTTTTAACCAACAAGATTAATTTTCTATCGCAAGAGACGATTTTTCAACAAAATACACGAATTCTCAACCAAATAGTTGAATTTTCATTTAAAAAAGATCAATTTTCAACCAAATAGTCTAATTTTGAACCAGAAAAGAGCAGTTTTCAACAAAAGTGATAAACTTTTAATTAAAATGATGAATCTTCAACTGGAACGGATGAATTTTTAACAAAAGAGTTCAAGTTTTGAACAAATAGTTTTATTTTTTAGCGAAAATATGAATTTTCAACGAAAATAATGAATATTTAACAGGAAAACTTGAGTTTTCAACCAAAAATATGAATTTTTAAACAAGAAGATTAATTTTCTACTGAAAAAGAAGATTTTTCTACTAAAACGATGGATCTTTAGCTGGAATAGTTGAATTTTATACTGAAAAGATGAATTTTAAAATAAATTTGGCATCTTTCTCTGGAATAGTTGAATTTTCAACCAAACAGATACATTTTTAACTAAAAAAGATAAATTGTCAACCAAAAATTGAATTGTTAAATTTTTAGTTAAAAAAATTAATGTTCAACCAGAGATGAATTTTCAACTAAAATGATGCAATATTCAATTGGAAGAATTACATTTTCAGTTTAAAAAATAATAATTTTCAAATAAAAAAAAAGATAATTTTCAAAAAAATTGTTAGATTTTCAAACAAAGTGATGAACTTTCAACTAAAATGATAAATATTCAACTGGGATGGTTAAATTTTAAACCAAAAAGACGAATTTTCAATCAAGAAAATTAATATTCAACCAAGAAAATGAATTTTCAACCAAGAAGATTAATTTTCAACAAAAAGACTAATTTTCAACTAAAAGAGATAATTGTTCAACCTAAAACAGAATAGTTAAATTTTTATTTAAGAAAATTAATGTTAAACCAAAAACACGAATTTTTATATAAAATGATGGAATATTCGATTGGCGCAGTTAAATTTGCAGTTAAAAATATTAATTTGAAAAAAAAGAAAAACGAATTTTCATAAAAATAGGTAAATAAGTAATATAAAGCTATTTTTACAAATAAATAATGATTTTTATTTAATATTATATTGCAATTAAAAAAATTAGGCGAGCTCTCGAAAAAATTCCCTGACTTCAAAAAGGTTTCCTGACATTTCCAGGTTTTTCCAGGTATATAAAAATTCCCTGACAATTCCAGATTTTGTATATACCTGGAAGAACCTGGGAATGTCAGGGAACCTTTTTGAAGTCAGGGAATTTTTTCGAGAGCGTGCTTATTAAATTTGTTTAAACATCTATGAGTATTCATAATAAACAAATTAGTACTTACAAATATTAAAATTTGTCGAAAATTTAGTGTGATAAAATGTTTCTCCTGCTTTTTTAGGTGAAATATATGCTTGAACAAATACATATTATTTAAATGATTGTAAAATTATTTAAACAAATTATTTTGTTGTTATTATTGATTAAATAACTCATAAAGTCTAGAAAATACGTTCATTTTGCGAGTTAACTGAAAAAAAACAAATATTTAAACAAATTAAAATTGTTTAAACAATTAAATATTAGTTAACAAATGACTGGATATTCTTAAATTACCGATTGATGATTATTTGTTTTCAAAGAACTTTTAAAAAGCGTCAATAAACCGCAATATTACGTGAAATTCAAATTTGTCTCTTATGGGGTTTTCTTTGGGGACCCATAAGAGTGGATTTAAATTATTCAACCTCAAAATTTATGATTGATTCTTATTCTCTGACGAATTCTGAACAATATACTGAAACACGGAGTTATTTGTAACATATTATCGCGTTTAAATATTAGATTTACTAAAAGCTGACTTTTTCCCATGTTAAATCAATGGGAAACTTCATGGTCTTTGCGGCACCCCTAAATATTAACCATTTTTGCTCAAATTTGGAGGATATTTTTTTTTGAGCATTCGAACAAATCTGGGGGGTGAGAGCAGAGAAATTCAAAAATGAATCCACCAAGTATAAATAAGAACCACCCTAGTAGACACCCTGCAGTTAGAAGAAAACTTTTATTATATTTTATTGAGTGATTGTTTGCTCTTTTGAGGTTTTTGCGCTTGAAAGTATATGAAAAAGTATAAAATTTATTTTATGTACTGATAAATTTAAATTAAAAAACCGCACTAAAAGTGTGGAAAAAACTTAAATAAAAAGGTGCTCGACAGGTGTTGACAAAGAATGAAGTCGCTTTCGTGTGGATAATCGTTTTCTGAAGCGCCCATTCGCTTGGGAGAAAAACGACGTGAATCCCAAAGTGTTCGAACATAGAGGACATCCATCAGATTCGCACAATACAAAAACGCGTATTTATCGAGCGTTCGACCACCCCGACAGAAGGAGAAAGGATTCGTTTCAACCCTCAGTTGATGTTCATCCGATCATTATCTAAAGAATTTGAAAATCTGATAGC
>CAKNYM010045923.1:62294-76770 GCA_932195095.1 Andricus curvator
AAAAGTCATCTTTCTGGGTCAAAAATTTAACTTTTTTGTTGAAAATTCAACCCTTTGGTTGAAAATGAATCTTTGTAAGTTTAAATTTCAACTATTAGGTTAAAATTTCAACTCTTTTGTTAACAATTTAATTTATTTGTTGAAAATTTAATGGCTTTGTTGAAAATTAAACGATTTTGTTAAAAAGTCATGTTTCTTGGTCAAAAATTTAACTTTTTTGTTGAAAATTCAACTTTTTGGGTTGAACATTCAACTGTCCTCGAAAAATTCGTCTTTTTGGCTTGAAAATTCGACCATTTGGTTGAAAATGCATCTTTGTAAGTTTAAATTTCAACTATTAGGTTAAAAATTCCACTCTTTTATTAAAAATTTAATTTATTTGTTGAAAATTAAACTATTTTGTTCGAAAGTCATCTTTTTTGGTCAAAAATTCAACTTTTTTGTTGAAAATTGAACTATTTGGTTGAAAATGCAATTATATAACCTACCTAATTAAATAACCACAACCTTGAATATTGAAAGTATCCATTTTTTTCGTTTGTTAGGAAAAAGCCTCCCTCTGTGAGGAAGCAAATTTATTCCATATATCACATGAGAAAGGAAAATGCTCATAAAATGAGCACAAATAAATACGAATGAATACGAATTTTCCAGATCTTATATTTTTTTCGCTTATTCAGAAAACGAAAATAGAATTAAATGGAAGTCGTTAGATTGGAGAAATGGAAGGGCCAGGGAAATTTAATATCGGAAAACCAGAAGAGGGCGAAAATATAGGAAGCGTTCTGATATTACTAGAAAGTAAAAAAAATCAGTTATTCTGAACGAAAAAGCTTCTCGTATTTTACCTTAAACCCCCTATTTCAATTAAAACCCTTTTCAAACGGAAATCTTAAAATTATAGTTCAAATATTTATGGCGTAATTAGTTATTCATAGACCTTAAAAGCGTGGATCAAGGAATCTGAAGTTTCACACTAAATTCTTGGTAATAAAATGTTCAGAGACTCGCGACTGTAGACATCGTGAATGAAGAATTTATTAAAGTCTGCCTGAGAAACTGTGCCCCATGCTTCATTAAAAATTCTAAAAGAAGTGAAACTTTTCTCGTCTTACAAATGTCATTTTATTGTCCTATTAAGAGTACCTACTGAACTCCCTCGCTGAAAAGTTTCCAGTTACTTTACATTCGGTAGTAAAACGTCCACTATCAGTAATTCTACATTTTCTGGACGAATAA
Source organism: Andricus curvator (assembly GCA_932195095.1). NCBI lineage: Eukaryota > Metazoa > Arthropoda > Insecta > Hymenoptera > Cynipidae > Andricus > Andricus curvator. The sequence continues at coordinate 63,534 of CAKNYM010045923.1, forward strand.
TTTTAATTTATACACTGTTGCTTCAACCTAGATGCTCGAAAATATCACACTGTTTGGTATTATAATTTTCACGAAAGTAAAAAATCAATTTTTTTAATTATTTAAAAAGTGGAGATGAGTTCAGAAACATTGATATTGTAAACAATATGTCTTGTAATATGTTTAACATAGGATCTTTTATTAAAGAAATAAACCAATATTTTAGATACAAATTAAAAACTTTCACATTTATTCCTTTATTTTGAACAAGAAATGACTCTTCTACTATAAAAGATTACTTTTTAACAAAATACTTGAGTTTTCAACAAAATGATTGAATTTCCAACCTAAAAAGATGAATTCACCACAAAAAATGTAATAGTTGATATTTCAATCAAAAAAGATTAAATTTAATTTGAAAAAATGAATTTTAAAACCAAAATGGCGAATTTTCAGCAGATAAAGATTTTTCAGTCATGAAAAAAAGTTCAACTAACCTGTTGAACCTGCAAACCAAAAGAAGAATTTTCGGATAAAGTTCCGAATAGTGGTTACCTCCGATTTTGTTGAAACCACGTATACTTACGTATTTTGATGTGCTGATTACGAAAATCATAGTGAAAATTGGCGACAAGGACTTTTTCATGGTGAAAACCATAAGAAACCCCATAAAAATCATGATTTTTTCGTTTAGCTCAGTAAATACGAAGAATTTTGACAAATGTTTCAAACAAAAGTTCTAGCCAGTATAAAAATACATCTTTTTTGTATTATACACTTTTTACCTAAAACCATTATTTTGTAAGAAAAAGAGGATTGCGTTGGAAAAACAATAAAAACAAAACAGTTACAGATATGCGTTCGGTCACGCTTGTCCCTTCTTTCCCTTTCTTTCTCGTCCCTTTTTTGTAACTAGTCAGTAAATGCGTAACGCCCCCCCCCCCCCCCTTATTAAACCTGGAAAAGGGGACGAGCGTAACTGGACGCATTTTCGTAACTAGTCAGTATATTTGTAACCCCACCCACATTTAAACCTGGAAAAGGGATCGAGCGTAACTGAACGCATTTTCGTAACTAGTCAGAATATCTGTAGCCCCCTCCCCAATTAAACCTGGAAAAGGGGCCGACCGTGACTGAACACATTTCCGTAACCAGTCAGTAAATGTGTAGCCCCCCCCCCCCCCCCCGGTAACCTGGAAAATGGGAGGAGCGTAACTGAACGTATTTTCGTAATTAGTCAGTATATGTGTAGCCCCCTCCCCCCCTACTTAAAACTGAAAAAGGGGACGAGCGTAAATGAACGCATTTTCGCAACTATTCAGTACAATTGTAGCCCCCCCACACTTAAACCTGGAAAAGGGGACGAGCGTAACTGAACGCATTTTCGTAAATGCGTAAATGTCCCAGTAAATTTGTATTCCTAGGCTCATTTTTGGAAAATCTTATTTTTCTTGTTAAAAAATGGTTTTAGAGAAAAAATGTACTGAGCACAAAAGATGGATTTTTTTATGCTCTACAACTTTTATTTGAAATATTTTTCGAAATTCCCATTATTTACGAAAATAAATTAAAAAAATGATTTTATGGGGTTTTCATGGTTTTCGTCATTAAATTCAAATTTGCGCCAATTTTCACTATGATATTCGTAATAAGCGCATCAAAATACGTAAGTATACGTAATGCCAAATGAATCGGATGTAACCACTATTCGGAACTACACCCGAATTTTCTGTACAAAAATTGAATATTCAGCAAAAAAATTAATTTCCAACAAAATAGTTAAACTTTCAACCAAACAGATGAATTTTCAACTAAAAATATGAATCTTCAACCAAGAAATGATTTCTTAAGAAAATAGTTGAATTTTCATCGAAAAAAGATACCAACAACAAAATATGAATTCTTTTCTACGAAATAGTTGAATTTTCAACCAAAAAAGATGAACTCTGACAATTTTGTTGATTTTCAACTAAACAGTTGTATTTTTATCCAAAAAAGATTAAATTTCTACTAAAACAGATGAATTTTTAAATAAGAAAGACAAATTTTCAAAAAAAAATTGTTGAATTTTCATCCGTTGACTTTCCAACATCAAAATATGAATTTTAAACAACGAGTAAATTTTTTACGGAATAGTTGAATTTTCAACAAAAAAGTTGAATTTTCAACCAAAAAGAATTACTTTTGAACAAAATTGTTAAATTTTATTCCAAAAAGTTGCATTTTTATCCAAGAAAGATACAATTTCCACTAAAATAGATGAATTTTTAAATTAAAAATACAAACTTTCGAAAAATAGTTGAATTTCCATTTAAAAAAATTAGTTGCCTTTTCAATACCAAAATATGAATTTGAAAAAAGTAAAGTTTCTACGAAATAGTTGAATTTTTAACAAAACAGTTGAATTTTCAACCAAAAAGGACGACTTTTTAACAAAATTGTATAATTTTCAGCATATTCATATCATCGGGATAAAATATAAAAATCTTTTGTAGAAAATTTGTCTCTCTTGGAATAGATATAATATTTTTTTAGTTGAAAATACAACTGTTTGAAAAATATTCTTTTTTCGTTGAGGATTCAAGTATTTTGTTGAATATTATTTTCACAGTCCAACTTAGACTTTTACGCAACTTCGAGCGTAAAAGTCTTAATTTGACCAAGAAAAAATGTCCGGTCCTCTTTTTATTCTCCATGATTTGAAAGAGTTAAAAAAAAAGCTATTTTTTGAAATTCACTTTCGTTACAAAAGATGTGCTTTTCAAAAAAAACGACGAAAAATTAAATTAAATTTATATGCAGTGTTCGGCAACGAATGTTATTAGTGCAATAGTGATGTGATGATTTTCTTACACAATTGATAAGGTTAATAATGACATATAAATATATACATTAAATAAAAAATAAACAAATAAAACTGATGAGATTAGAGAAATTATGAATAAATAGAAACTGTTTTTCAATTTTTCAAATTAAAATAATTAAAAAATGCAGACATTTTTATTACTAAAATAAAGAAAATTTATAATTATTCGTCATCGTTTACCATTTATAATTCTTCGATTATTTAATTTATGTTTTATCTTGAATTAGTTAAAATTATTCACAAACTAATTAGATTATATTTTATATTCTTTAATTCTATGAATATTAGAAGAATTATTGTATTTATAACAAAAATATATACTAAAATTATATATTGTTCGTCACTGCTAATTTTTATCGAAAGCATATTACTGGAAATGTAAATTTGGTTTTGTTTAGAAATAAACCACTGAATATCGTTATTATAGTCCTATAGTACATGAAAAGAGCTTTCCAAAATACCATAATAATAGTGCAATCGGATCATTAAAAAAAAAAATTACGCTAACGTGAAGGCGAAGAAACGCGTGAAAAAGTGGAAACTTCAGGCCCCTGAACATTGACATGTGTTTGGTGAATTAATATAGGTCCACTAGGACTATAATTCAGCCAAGTTTCAACCCGATCAAAAAAAAATTAATTTTAGGTGTGTACACTTGACGTATTCTGCCCCATATGCTTCTACGTATGGAATACGATTCAGCTACATTAGAGTGGCTTCCAATCTTCTTCCTAATTACATTTATACTGATGGGCGTAGGTTTTGTGACAGTCCCAAACTCTATTCTTCGAGAATAATTTCCTTCAAATCTGAAGAGCATTGCTGAAAGTACCGCGAGTGCCTCTTCTGCATAGTTTGCCTTTGTTGCAAACAAGCCTTATCAACCTTTAGTGGATCTTACAGCTGAGGAATACCTTTTCTGGATGCTCTCGTGTTTGGGCTTGTCTGGGTTTCAAAGACAAAGACGAAGTCCCTTGAATAGATTCAGGACATGCAAGTAGAAGAAGAGTTTGGGCATTTTGATTGAAAGACAAAAGACAAACTCAAAACAACTTAATATGATCTTATCAGCGTAATTGAACGGGAAAGGCTTATCTGATTGAGGAGGCTGGTGTAAGTAATGTATGTACAAAATAGGATTTGCTTTTTTTAAGAACTGACAACAGTGGAAAAGTCTGAAATTCTTATCACGCTGCCTTCCTCATTTTTTATTACCCATTTTGTACATTATCAATACGAAGAAACAAGCTATTTCAGATCATAGCATGATGTAATGACGTCAGAAATTATGAATTATTTACAATTAATAAAGAAATTAAAAAAGATAAGGCTGATTGCCATTAGGTTGGCCATTTTAGAAAACATGATTTTCGAAAAAAAATCCAAAATAGTGATCATTATTAAGTGTTATTTGAAATCAACGTTGATAAATCGATTTTTAACTATTATACTCGAATTTCATTTTCAAAGAAGAATGCAGCGTGACTGGACAAATAACTTGTGGGACAGACTTTGAATTGATTTTTAAAATCCTCAAAAAGACTGAACTCTACTTTTCATTTTTATCTTTTTCAACTCAATATAAGTGATATCTGTGAATCTCAAATATTTAAACAATGGTGTTAATATTACCGTAAAACGGGGCTAAACAGGACAAACAAAGGGAAAAGCGGGACACACAAAATCTTGAATTTCGCGAATTATATTCAATTTTTTGTTTAAAAATGGGTTCAAACCCTCTAGGGTAAAGTAGGGCACACGTAATCTTTGCATTTCATGACTTTCTATTACTTTCTTTAAATTTCTGGGACAAGTGCGTTTCAAAATATTTTGGGTATTTTTTATTTATAATTTCTATACGAAGTCGTCTGAAATGTTAAGACTTCACTGAATTGATCTTTCATATTAGTACTTTAATGAGATAATTTTGGAAAAAATTTATTATTCAAATGAAAAGTTGCTTTGAAAAAAATTATTAAATTCCAATAATAGCTATTGTTCAATCAACTACGAGACATTATGAATACTTAAAGAAAAGACAAACGACGTGTCAACACGAAATTTCAGATTACACTGTGACGCATACCTTATCAATCCAGAAATCAAGTGAAATAGAAAACGTTCGGATCGGCGAGACAGTCTCAGGGCATCCGTGTTAGCAGACACGTACATAGTTAGTGAAAATGATTGGGGGAATAAGAAATATATTAACTAATTACTCCAAATTGCCTTACTGGATCGCTGCTATAGAAGGTCAATGTTATTTTCTATTTTTCTATTTATTTTAAATAAATTAAATTTATTTTTTCATATTTGTTTTCTATTTCGTATTTTAATAATCATTTGTTAATTAGAACCAAATATCAAGGAAAGAATTACTAATCAGAAGTTTTTTGTTTTTTGTGAGTTAGTCTTTCCAATGAATATATTAACACCCCCATACATATATATTAACAGAAAAACAATTTTCATATTAGTGCGGCCCTTTTCCTCTGTAGTTGGTCAAACTAAGAACTAACCAAAGAACAGAAAATGTTTCAACAAAATTCAATAATTTCGCAAAGGGATTTCTTAGGTAGTCTAAAGCATCTACAATAACGGTTGTACTAATGCTGATCTAATTTCTAATAAGTGGAATGATATATGAAAGCATATTAAAATAATAGACAAGTAATTGAAGATCACTGCAAAAAAGTCACTATGTATAATATAATTGAATCACTGAAATGACTAACAAATAAAATAAACCGACCAGCAGACTACTGATCCCTAACTTTCTAAACGAGATAGTTTAAGTTTTCCTTTAAATTTCGTTCTAATCTCTAACGAAGATATATCCCCTACATGAAAATGAAACAAATTCAGTCAAATTTCCTAATTTTCACACAAAATTTTGTTTTTGCAGTGGGTCTACTGTCACTGGGAGTAGGTCTAATAAGTGGATGGACATCACCCTATATAGCAAAGCTCACAAGCCCGGATTCCCCTATCCTAGTATCTGATGCCGAAGCATCATGGATCGTCGCTTTACTGAGTTTGGGTAGAATCTTAGGTGCAATTCTGGGCGCAATTAGTGTCTCGCTTGTAGGAAGTAAAAGAACAGCCCTCTACGCTAGTATCCCTCAACTTGTAGGATGGACACTGCTTCTATCAGTGGACTCCATATACTGGATATACGCATCTAGGATCTTATCAGGAATATGCTTAGGTATTTTTTTCGTATGCTTCCCCCTCTACATTGGTGAGGTATCAGACCCAAAAATTCGAGGAGCCTTAGTGGCTCTCATCATGAATTGTCAACCACTTGGAACTCTCTTGGGCAACATAATGGGACCCTACCTCTCCATGTGGGAATCAGCTACTATATCTCTGATACCAAATCTGATCTTCTTGGGCACATTCCTAATGCTTCCAGAATCACCTCATTATTTAGTAAAACTAGGAAAATATCAGGAAGCTGAAGAAGCCATCAAATGGTACCACAGAAAAGCAAACTCTGTTGAAGAATTGGAGAACACCAAACTATTTGTGAACACAAAAGATGCTCCTAGTTTCTGTAACCTAATGACGGAATTTAATCAGCCAAAGAACAGGAAGGCTTTGATCATGGCTAACGTGTTGTTCGCGTTCTTGCAGATCAGTGGACTCTATACGATTACTTTCTACATGGAAGTTATTTTAAGAAATGCTAAAGTGAATATCCTGGAACCTTCAATGATTGTGATTTTGGTGAATACTTTTGGAATCGTCTCAGGATGGATCGGAATGTTCGCGATCGACAAATGCGGAAGAAGAGTTTTATTAGCACTTTCGAGTGGAGGAATTTCCCTTTCTATGATGCTACTTTCTGCTGACTCTGCTTTAATTCACTATGGTTTTGACGCTGAATCAATCCAATGGATACCCATCGTTTCAGTTTTTATTTTCCAGTCCTTTATCTGCATAGGCATGGTTCCTGTGCCTTGCACAATTCTTAGTGAAATTTTCTCACCCAATATCAAAGGCTATGCTTCCTCTATGGTGAGCGTTACCTCTGGAGTCTTTTCCTTCATTTCGAGCAAAACCTACCAGAATATGCTAGACATCATGCCTGCTGAATATGTCTTTGCTTGCTATGGCTCAACTATGTTTTTGCTAGTCATATACTGCTTCTACATTCCAGAAACCAAGGGGAAAACTCTACAGGAAGTTCAAGATATACTAGAGAAAAGGTGAACAATGAATGCTTAAAAAATGTGTTGGAATCTTTCAGCTGAAGTCAATATGTGCTCTATTGTACTATGGTTGAACTCTCTTCGTATGCGGAATTTTATATTTTCCTTACATCTCTAATAGGATAAGTTTTTATATGTGTAAATGGACGTGATTTTAGAAAAAGTGTGTGATTGTACAACTGGTTAACTTAAATTTTAATAAAAGTTTTTCCTAATACAAAAAGTGATATTTGTGAAAATTTTATTTCAAATCATCTTCAAACTTCGAGAATGTTTGCTAAAAAGTCGACACCTGTATTACGCAATTGTAAACTGATTTTACGAAGATTGAGCAGGAAATCTACAAAAGTGACATTTCTTAATCAAGTAATCGTCTCAGTGACCGTATTTCACAACGAGTCAGAAACCGAATATACACGTGTTTGATGAACAAACATTTGTAATGTGAATCTGTGAAATAAAATGTGTACATAGCGTGTAACTTTTGACTCCTGATATTTAAACAAGTTTGACGCACTTGCGATTAGAGAGCGTCTCTTAGGATTTTTTAAATTAAATTAATTAAATCAATTTACAACGCGATACTCAGTTGATTAAATATTTGTCGACGATGAAGTCATCATTTATCTAATTATTGCGAAATATTTAGCGATCTGATATATTATAAGATTATAGAATTTTTTATTTAGTTTTGTAAAATTCCTTATCTTTGTATTATTTTATTTCTTACGGAAAAAGTGTGTGCTGGGTAATGAAGAATTTTTCTTGGAAAAGTCACTTCTCAATAATTGTTTGAGTGAGACGTCTGATAAACCATAAAACGAGTAGGCACTAATTACAAGCTGACGACGAAACTCGATTTTCCTTTCTTTAACACCAAGAACCCAGCAGAATTTGTGATGGCGTTAAAGTTGTCAACGAATGAAAAGAGACGTCCTCGTAACTTCCGACACTCTGATAGTTTTTAGATTAATCTAAAAGGCCATTAATCTTTTAAACCAAAAATAAAATAAATTCGAATAAAAACAATTATTTGCTGTTCCATTTGCTTTAGATTTTGGGCATTTCACAGGGTGTTGGTAAAAGTTAATTTTTGAAATTCCTGAATTTTTTCATGATAGGTAATTCAATAACAGAGTAGAAATTTTATTTTATAACCCTGAATATATATATACAAAATTCCTTAATTTTTCATTGACCAATTGTTCATTTTCCCTGACCAATAATATTCAAAGACCAGAATTTGAATCTGATAACATTTTTAACATAGAATCTTTTATAAACGGAATAATATGATTTCAAATTCAAAAATTTCAAATTTGTTTATTTATGTCAACCAAAAAAGATGACTTTTCTACCCTAGGGGATGAATTTTCAATTCAAAAGAACATTTTCGAAAGAAATAGGTCAATTTTCAACCAAAAAAGATGACTTTTTAATCAAATAGTTTCACTGTAAATCCAACTGTCGAATTTTCAACAACAAAAAAAAAGATTAATCTTCAACCAAAAACAGTTGCATTTTCAACCCAATAATTTTCTATTTTAAAGAACAGTTGAATAAAAAAATATGTCCAAAAAGATGAATTTTCAACCACGAAGTATAATTTACTACCAAACACGACGGATTTTAAACAAAGTAAATTAATTTTTTTAACCAATATTTGAATATTCAACTAGAGTAAATAAGTTTTCAACCAAGAATGAAAAAGTTAAGTTTTCAGTAAAAAAATTAATTTTCAACAAAAAAAAAGAATTTTCAACAAATTGGTCCAATTTTCCACCAAAAAGATAAATTTTCAACTAAAATGATGAATCCGCAATCTAAATGAATTTTTGAAAAAGAACATCAATTTTTATCCAAAAAAGAACGATATCGACCAAAAAGACGAACTTTCTACAAAATAGTTGAATTATCAACCCACAAATATTAATTTTGTACCAAAAAGTCAAATTTTCAACAAAATACTTTAATTTTGATCCAAAGAGATGAATTTTTAACTAAAATGATAAACCTTCAACAAACAAAAAAATTAATTTTCCATAATAAATTGAACTTTCAACTCAGAAGTTGTATTTTCCAACTAAAGAGACGAATTTTTAACAAGCAAATACTTTAAAATCAAGAAGAAAAAACGACATCCAAATTGTTGCACTTTCAAGATAAAAGACGAAATTTCTCTAAAACAGTTGAATTTTGAATCGAAAAAAGTTAATTCACAACCGAACAGTTGCATTTCTAAACAAAGACGAGGAAATTTCAACCACAAATATTATTTTTTCACTAAAAAGAACGAATTTTCAACTGGAAAAGATAAATTTTCAATCAAAAATGGAAGTTAAATTTTCAGTAAAAAAAATTGTTTATTATTATTTTATTATTTTTGTGGTGTTTGTCCAAATTTGATCGTTGAATTTTTGTTTTATTTTCAGGAATTATATACATTAACTTGATTATTGGACGTTAAATGGGATTTTGAATTTGATTTTAATCTAATTTATAATTCTTAAATTTCAAAAAGAAAATTATGTTAAAAAAACGAATTTTCAACAAAATAATCAATTTTTCAACCAAAGAGATAATTTTTTAACTAAAATAATGAATCCGCAACCAAAGAATGAATTTTTAACCAAGTAGATCAACTTTTAGCCAAAAAAGACCAATTTTCTACAAAAAAGTTGAATTATCCACGAAAAAAAAATTAATTTTTTACCAAAAAGTAGAATCATTAAGAAAATAAATTAATTTTCAACCAAAGAGATAAAATTTTAACTAAAATGATAAACCTTCAATCACAGCAAAAAAGAATTTTTAACAAAGTAGTTAAACTTTCAACCCAGAAGTTGAATTTTCCAACCAAACAGACGAATCTTCAACAAATAAATATTTTTCAAACATGAAAGGAAAACTACTTCATCCAAATTGTTGAACTTTCAAGCCAAAAGACGAATTTTCTGTAAAACAGTTGAATTTTGAACCCAAAAAAGTTCTTTTTCAACCACGCAGTTGCATTTTTAACCAAAAAAGATGAATTTTCAACAAAATACCTGAATTTTCCACCAAATACTTAAAGTTTCAACTTATAAATTAATGATAAATTTTCAACGAAAAATGGAATAGTTCAATTTTCAGATAATAAAATTAATTTTTAACTAAAAAGAAACGAATTTTCAACCGAAGAGATGAATTTTCAACTAAAATGATGAATCCTTAACCAAAAAAAAAGAATGCAGAAGTTCAACAAAGTCGTTCAATTTGCAGCTAAAGAGGATCAATTTTCAAACAAGAAGATTAATTTTCAACCAAGAAGGATCACTTTTTAACAAAATTGTTGAATTTGCAACCAAATAATAAAATCTTTAACTAAAGATATTGAAAGTTATATGAGGTTATATAATGAAAAGTTATATACTCTTCAAAATTTTGAAAACATTCAAAAAATAGAAGAAATTATTTTTCTGATAGATTAAGGAATTCCATTCAAAATTTTTACTATATATCAAATATATTTTGAAACTATCCTTGCTCAATTTTTCGATTAGACCAACCTTCAAAAAGTTAGAGCTTTCTTAAATTTTGAAACAAAATTTTTTAATGAATTTTAGAAATTGTTGTCAAAGTTTCTGATATTTGACAAAAAGACTTGCAAATTAACCGAATGAAATTTTTAATTTCGATGAAAATTAGGAAAGTTATATACTTCTCAAAATTGCGAAAATTTTTAAAAAATAGAAGAACTAATTTTTCTGATGGATTAAGGAATTTCGTTCAAAATTTTTACTAGATATCAAATATATTTCTTAACTATTTCCATGAAATTTTTTAAGTAGACCAAAATTCAAAAATTTAAACCATTTTTAAAAATAAGCAATTTTTTTTTAAGAGATCCGTAAGTTTAGTGTTATTTTTAGTATAATTTAACAAGATTAACAAATTCTCTTAATGAATTTTTTCAACTGCAAATTCAAAATGTTCTAGAAGAATTAATCATATCAGAGTTTTCTAAAGACTGAAATTTGAACGAATGGAATCAAATCCTACGGCTTAATGTCTTTATTTAGTAGGTTGAAAAAAATGTGTTTTTTTATTAACATTATATTGAAAAACATACCTACTCCTTATATGCTGTTCAATTTTGTCTACATCGCTTTATTTTTCAAAGAGAACTGACTATAACCTAATTATCGAGCGCGAAGCGCGAGTGTCGCAATGAGAATGTAATCGTCAAAGCCGCAGGGGCTTTGAGAACCTTCTTCAAAAACAAATGAAAAAACAATTTCAGTTCAAATTTATGAGTGTAGTTTCTCAGGGACTTAAATCACAGTTTTCGATTTAGGTTACAATATTTATGATATTTGAAAAATGTAGATCAAATGACGCATTAAACGTAGCGGGTATATTTTTTAAATATATAAAAAAGAAATAAAAATAGGAACTAGGCAACTAAATCACTAACAGGACTATTAGATTAAGGTGGCCGCAAACTTCATTTTCAAAATTCCCTAACTTTTCCCTAGCCAGAATTTTAATTCTCTAACATTTTTAACGCAGAATTTGACTTTCCCTGACTTTTCCCTGATTTCTAGGGTTTCTCTGACCTTCGGCCACCCTGCATTTCGCTAAAAAAGTAAAATAAAAATCGTACAATAATTTGAATTTTGAATTTGTTGGTCACTAACGTGGATCTATATGTAGCCGGGTGACCTAAATTTGCAAGGAGTAGGTTTCCGTATCAAAAAGCAGTACCAACGAGCGATCAATGACGCATGCAGCTTTCGCATTGCGACCATCTTCCACTTCCGATTCATTCAGATACAATTCACCGTAACATCCGTTAACGTGTTATTGAACCTAAGAAGTAATTAGCTCCATACGATTCAATGAAAAAAACTGCCATCAAAGTCTTTTTGTTCCCGCAAAGTGGATTTTCAACCTACATTTCACAAATTGCTTTTTACTGATTGTTTCGACGGAATCTATTAGTATACTAGGAATTTGGAAAAAAGGAGCTCTATCCGGAAATAATTGAACTCTAAATAATTTTCTACTCCATAAAACAAAATGAAGAAGGCTTGTGCTAAAATTAAATCAACTGAAAAATTGTTAAAGAGAATCTAGTTTCTAAAATTCCTCAATTAACCTTCCAGGATTTTGTTAACGTTTATAATTTGTAATTTATAACAAAATGAGTGCACACGTCTTTCTATGTCAGATAATAGAATCCAAACCTAATGAACAGTTTAAAATCGATATCGGATTTTCGATATCGAGTAACTCACGACGAAGCAGGCTACAAAAATATCAGCTCGGAAAATATGAATATTTACATACGTAGATGAAATAAACTTCAAAAGTTCAGCGGGAATAAGAAATCATAGATGGTCAATAGTCGATACTTCACGTGAAAACTTTTTAAAGAAGTCCCGCACGGTGTGTCTCGACTGACTTCAACCCAAAAGGGCTTGCATATGCCGGTTTTTTCTAAATATACTTCTGGAATGCCCCACGATCATTTTGAGCCAAAAAAGAAAAAAATCGCTTGTGCCCTTTTTGAGAAAAGTCTTTTTGCTTCCTCATAGAGGAAGCTTTGTAATGGTAACATTTTCCAAAAATTTTAAATTCATTTAATTGAACCTTCCCCAATTTAAAAATGTCTAATACAATGTTCTAAGCAATTGTCCGGATGTGTGTGTGTGTGTGTGGATGTGTATGTGGATGTGTGGATGTCACGCTTTTTTGTGAACACGATAACTTGAAAATGGTCGCAAATAAATTGATGAAATTTGGAGGGCTTATTTTCCCAACTAATATCTTGAAACTGACCGAAGGATTTCTAAAAATATTTGTTGCATTTTTTCTGAGCACTTAATAATATTTGAAAAATCGGGTTTTTATAGTACAACTTTTTCCTTTGGCATAATTCAAAGTTGATGCAAGAATATAAAAGATTCCTTGGTTCAAAACGAATCGATTGACCTATAATATTAATATATTTTATCAAAGCGTAGGGAAGTTATGGTAATTTATATATTTTGAAAATCGGTTTTTTATAGTAACATTTTTTCATTGACATAATTCAAAGTTGATGCAAGAATATGAAAGATTCCTTGGTTCGAGACGAATCGATTGAACTATAATATTAATATGTTTTATTAAAGCGTAGGGAAGTTATGGTAAT
>CAKNYM010045923.1:76780-92700 GCA_932195095.1 Andricus curvator
TTTATATATTTTGAAAATCGGTTTTTTATAGTAAAACTTTTTTCATTAACATATTTCAAAGTTGATGCAAGAACAGAAAATATGTGTTGATTCGAGACGAATCGATTGACCTATAATATTAACACATTTTATTAAAGAGTAAGGAAGCTATGGTAATGCATAATATTTGAAAATACGGTTTTTCATAGTAAAACCTTTTTCTTCAATATAATTCAAAGTTGATGCAACAATATAAAAGATTCCTCGGATCGAGACGAATCGATTGACCTATAATATTAATACATTTTATTAAAGAGTAAGGAAGCTCTGGTAATGCATAATATATGAAAATACGGTTTTTGATAGTAAAACTTTTTTCATTAAGATAATTCAAAATTGATGCAAAAACAGAAAATATGTGTTGATTCGAGACGAATCGATTGACCTATAATATTAAAACATTTTATTGAAGAGTAAGGAAGCTATGGTAATGCATAATATATGAAAATACGGTTTTTCATAGTAAAACTTTTTTCTTCAATATAATTCAAAGTTGATGCAAGAATATAAAAGATTCCTTGGTTCGAGACAAATCGATTGGCCTACAATATTAATCAATTTTATTAAATAGTAGGGGAATTATGGTAATTTATATATTTTGAAAATCGATTTTTATACTAAAAATGTTCTAATTCTCATAATTTAAAGTGGATGCGAGAATAGAAAAGTTGTGTTAATTCAAGACGAATCGATTGATCTATAGCATTGATACATTTTATTGAAGAGTAAGGAAGCTATGGTTACGCATAATATTTGAAAAGACGGTTTTTTATAGTAAAACTTTTTTCATTAAGATAATTCAAAGTTGATGCAAGAACAGAAAATATGTGTTGATTCGAGACGAATCGATTGACCTATAATATCAATACATTTTATTAAAGAGTAAGGAAGCTATGGTAATGCATAATATTTGAAAATACGGTTTTTCGTAGTAAAACTTTTTTCTTCAATATAATTCAAAGTTGATGCAAGAATATAAAAGATTCCTTGGTTCGAGACGAATCGATTGACCTATAATATTAATATGTTTTATTAAAGCGTAGGGAAGTTATGGTAATTTATATATTTTGAAAATCGGTTTTTATACAAAAAAATGTTATAATTCTCATAATTTAAAGTTGATGCGAGAATAGAAAAGTTTTGTTGATTCAAGAAGAATCGATTGATCTATAGCATTGATACATTTTATTGAAGAGTAAGGAAGCTATGGTTATGCATAATATTTTAAAACACGGATTTTATAGTAAAACTTTTTTCACTAACATAATTTACAATAGATGCAAGCACGAAAAAGATTCCTTGATTCGAGGAAAAGCGATTGATCTATAATATTAATAGACTTTATTGAAGATTAAGGAAGTTATGCTTATTTATAATATATGAATAATCTGTTTCTAACAGAAAAACTTTTTTCATCGACATAATTCAAAGTTGACGACGCATGAATAGAAAAGATTTTTTGATCATAAATTTTCAAATAGAATAATTCTGACAATTTAAAAAAAAATCATAAAGCTGGCAAAGGGATAGGGTGCGAGAGAACTTTTCCCTTCCCTTTTCCAGCTCGGAAAATTATCATTTCGAATTCAAAATTTGATTTGTCTGATTTGTCTTTGTCTTTAAAAAATTTGTTGTTTTATTTTGTAATTTTGTATTTTTTGTAAATTTCTATTTTTAAATTGATCAAAATGAAGACTTTAGGTTGTCTATTATTGAAAAAAATAACTAATGCTTCCTCTATGAGGAAGCAAATACATTTGCTAACGGGAAGCAAAGTGCTCGTGAAATGAGCACCATATAATTATAAATACGAACAAAGTGGAAACACTCGAGATCGAATTCACAGCTAGTTTTGATTTCCTTGAAGAGGTTAATCAACATATTCTAATGAAAATAAGTTAAACGTGGAATTTAATTGCCTCAAATCATTCAGTTTGGCAGCCAAAAAAGGGCTACATTTGCTGAACATCGTACGAGAACTGAAACCCTTTAATATTTTTGAAAAATGGTGAAGAAAGTGGGAAAAAATCAGTTTTTTTTAAATTGTCAACAGCGCGACCTGAAACGCAAACTATTGGGTATCTTAGAGTTTTTAGAACAATGTTAATAAAAAAGAGCAATGAATATCAATTCATTCCAATCAAAAATATTATTTTAAAGTCTAAAATCAATTATTTACTAAAACATTTCTTGCTATTATCGAATAGAAATTCAAATTTCTTCCCAATAGTTCCAAATTGGTGGCGTTGTCGTAGCTGTTTAAAAAGAGGGGAAGAGGGAAAAGCGTGTGAAGTCTAAATATCAAAGAAGGAAATTAATAATGAAATTGTTTATTTCACTCTGCGATTATTAGAATTTTCTCTTTTGCAAGAATCCAGTAATAACAACTCACTGTTTTCTCTCCGATGTTTACAGTTCTCTTGCGTCGAATTATTTGCGTTCGAAACCTGTGTTATGTACCGATTGCTTTAGGTATTATTTGCGCAATGGCTGACAATACGAAATATGAGTGATCGTTATCTACTACGTGAAATTTACCCAAACTTTTCGCAAAGCCCCTAAAACTCGAATGCACTGTGCACGTCGACTCTGAATTCGTATTCATATCCGTAAGTCAAACAAATGTGCAGCACATGTAGAATGTGTAACGAGTGCATACATGTCCCTGTTTTCGATGCTACGACTCTTTTTCTCGTTGTTGATGTTTTAGAGCCAGATCTATGCACAACTGGCTCCAACAAATATATAGTTCAACTCACAAAAACTTAGAGAAATAAAATAAAAATTCGTGGAATAAAAAAGTTTTTTTTTAAGTCGTGAAACCTTTTGACAGCCTAAAGGTAATTCAAGACATGAGAATGAAAACTGGATTAGGAACGATTTTTTAAAATTTTGTTTTTGAAGATTTGAAGTAATTTAGGTAATTTAGTACTATTTATCGATAGATATTAGAAATGAGATGTTTTGTGCGCATTCGATGGTGGGGAATGATACAAAGGCATTACCAAATAAAGTTCAAATTATCAGTGAATGAAATTTATTCAAAATCAACCGCAAGTTAAAATTTTTTCATTTAAAGAAAACTCAATAATAATCAGTGGAGTAGTCGAGGCCCGGCGGGGCCTGGTGCCACCAGGATACTTTTTTGAAGGCCTGGCGGCGCCAAGTAAGTCACTTTCTTGTCGCATGGAAAATTTGTCCAGTTATGGATCTTCCAGAAACTACGTTCCCAATTTTGGGCTTGTTTACCCCCCCCCCCACCCAAGTAACATATCCGTTGAATAAAGATGCATTTTACAGGAATCTGTATTATCATTAGAGAATAACATAAATTTTTAACGTCTTTTCAGACTAGATGGAGCTATGAATTAAACATTATTTTAATTAATTTTTTTTTCTGAAAAAAGATCTGCTTTCGCTCCGCTGGGATTCGACCGACAGAACTTCTGATTTCCGGTCAGGTGCTTTTCCCATTAAGCTACTAGAGAGATCGAGAGAAGAAACTTTATTTAAGAAAATATACGCATTATTATGCTAGATGTTACAAATACATTTTTTTAAAGGAATCTGTATCATCATTAGAGCATAACAGCAATTTTTAACGTCTTTTCAGACTAGATAGATGAATTAAAAATTATTTTAATTAATTTTCTTTCTGGAAAAAAGATCTCCTTCGCTCCTCTGGGATTCGAACGACAGAACTTCTGATTTCCGGTCAAGTGCTTTTCCCATTAGGCTACTGGAGAGATCGAGAGAAGAAACTTTATTTCAGAAAATATACGCATTATTATTCTAGATGTTACAAATCAAATTTTTAATGAATTCTGTATTATCATTAGAGAATAACAGAAATTTTTAACGTCTTTTCAGAGTAGATGGAGCTATGAATTAAAAATTATTTTTATTACATTTTTTTTCTGAAAAAAAGATCTCCTCTTTTTTCGCTCTGCTGGGATTCGAACGACAGAACTTCTGATTTCCGGTCAGGTTCTTTCCCCATTAAGCTACTAGAGAGATCGAGAGAAGAAACTTTATTTCAGAAATATACGCATTATTATGTTAGATGTTACAAATAAAATTTTGTAAAGGAATCTGTATTACCATTAGAGAATACCAGCAATTTTTAACGTTTTTTCAGACTAGATGGAGCTATGAATTAAAAATTTTTTATTTTTTTTTGAAAAAAAGATCTTTTCCTTTCACTCCGCTGGGATTAGAAGGACAGAACTTCTGATTTCCGGTCAGGTGCTTTTCCCATTAAGGTACTAGAGAGATCGAGAGGAGAAACTTTATTTCAGAAAATATATGAATTATTATACTAGATGTTACAAGTAAAATTTTTGTAGAGGAATCTGTATTATCATTAGAGAATAACAGCAATTTTTAACGTTTTTTCAGACTAGATGGAGCTACGAATTAAAAATTATTTTGATTAATTTTTTTTCTGAAAAAAGATCTTTTCCTTTTGCTCCGCTGGGATTAGAAGGACAGAACTTCTCATTTCCCTGATGTATAGAATTCCTGAAAATAAAACAAGAATTCAACTATCAAATTTGGACAAACACCACAAAATGCTCCTAATGCAATTCCTAAAAACAAAAAAATTTGTTTCTTTGCGCAAAAATAAAAAAGAGGAAAGAAAAATGAGAAGGCAACCAAAAATTTCATTTCCCGTCAGGTGATTTTCCCATTAAGCTACTAGAGAGATCGAGAGAACAAACTTTATTTCAGAAAATATACGCATTATTATTCTAGATGTTACAAATCAAATTTTTAAAGGAATCTGTATTATCATTAGAGAATAACAGAAATTTTTAACGTCTTTTCAGACTAGATGCAGCTATGAATTAAAAATTATTTTAATTAATTTTTTTTTCTGAAAAAAGATCTCCTTTCGCTCCTCTGGGATTCGAACGACAGAACTTCTGATTTCTGGTCAGGTTCTTTTCCCATTAAGCTACTAGAGAGATCGAGAGAAGAAACTTTATTTCAGAAAATATACGCAATATTATTCTAGATGTTACAAATAAAATTTTGTAAAGAAATCTGTATTACGATTAGAGAATACCAGCAATTTTTAACGTTTTTTCAGACTAGATGGAGCTATGAATTAAAAATTATTAAAAAAAATTTTTTTCTGAAAAAAGATCTTTTCCTTTCGCTCCGCTGGAATTAAAAGGACAGATCTTCTGATTTCCGGTCAGGTGCTTTTCCCATTAAGCTACTAGAGATATCGAGAGGAGAAACTTTATTTCAGAAAATATACGCATTATTATGCTAGATGTTACAACTAAAATTTTTGTAGAGGAATCTGTATTATCATTAGAGAATAACAGCAATTTTTAACGTTTTTTCAGACTAGATGGAGCTATGAATTAAAAATTATTTTGATTAATTTTTTTTCTGAAAAAAGATCTTTTCCTTTTGCTCCGCTGGGATTAGAGGGACAGAACCTCTCATTTCCCTAATGTATAGAATTCCTGAAAATAAAACAAGAATTCAACGATCAAATTTGGACAAACACCACAAAATGCTCCTAATGCAATTCCTAAAAACAAAAAAATGTGTTTCTTTGCGCAAAAATAAAAAGAGGAAAGAAAAATGAGAAGGCAACCAAAAATTTCATTTCCCGTCAGGTGATTTTCCCATTAAGCTACTAGAAAGATCGAGAGAACAAACTTTATTTCAGAAAATATACGCATTATTATTCTAGATGTTACAAATCAGTTTTTTAAAGGAATCTGTATTATCATTAGAGAATAACAGAAATTTTTAACGTCTTTTCAGACTAGATGGATCTATGAATTAAAAATTATTTTAATCCATTTTTTTTTTCTGAAAAAAATACCTTCTCCTTTCGCTCCGCTGGGATTAGAAGGACATAACTTCTGATTTCCGGTCAGGTGCTTTCCCCATTAAGCTACTAGAGAGATCGAGAGAAGAAACTTCATTTCAGAAAATATACGCATTATTATGATAGATGTTACAAATCAAATTTTTGTTCTGTGGTTCGAATCCCAGCGGAGCGAAAGGAGATCTTTTTTCAGAAAAAAAAAATTATTAAAATAATTTTTAATTCATAGCCCCATCTAGTCTGAAAAGACGTTAAAAAGTTCTGTTATTCTCTAATGCTAATACAGATTCCTTTAAAAATTTGATTTGTAACATCTAGCATAATAATGCGTATAATTTCTGAAATAAAGTTTCTTCTCTCGATCTCTCTAGTAGCTTAATGGGAAAAGCACCTGATCGGAAATCAGAAGTTATGTGGTTCGAATCCCAGCGGAGCGAAAGGAGATCTTTAAACAAAAAATTAATAACATGGATTTTAGGTTGATAAATTCTTCTAAATAAAATTAATGATGATAGCATATTGAATTCAATACGAAACGCTTTAAATTCCTAAGATTTCAAGCTAAAATATATTAAATTTTCAACAAAATGGTTGAATTTTCAACCACAAAAGATTTTATACTCAAAGAGATGAATTTTGAACAAAAAAAGGTGAATTTTCAAAAAAAAAATTAATTTTCAATCAAACAGTTGCATTAACAACCAAATAGATTAACTTTCCAGTAAAAGAGACGAGTTTTCCAGAAAACAGTCTTTAACAAAAAAGTTACTTTTCAACCAAGAAAGATAAATTTCTAACCAAGAATGATGAGTTTTATACCACAAAAGATGCAATTTCAATCAAAGGGTCGAATTTTCAAACAAACAAAAAAAACTAAAATTTAATCAAATATTTGAATTTTCAAAATAAAAAGACAAATTTTTCAGAGGACAGTTAAATTTTCATCGAAAAAGGTCATTTTTAACCAAGAAAGATGACCTTCTACCATGAAAGATGTATTTTTTAACAAAAGAGTAAAGTTTTTAAGTTAAAAAGTCGAACGTTTTAGGAAGGAGTGGACTTTAAAATCGCAAAAGATGAATTTTTGACAAAAAAGATCATTTTCAATCAAGAAAGATGAATTTTTAACACGATATTTGAATTCTCAAACAAAAGGTTGAACTTTGAACAAACAATAATAATTTTCTACCAAAAAAGACGAATTTTGAACAAAGTACATGAACTTGAAAAAAAATTATTTAATTTTAAAGCCAAAAAGACGAATTATCTATAAAAAAGTTTAATTTTCAACCAAAAAGTTTAATTCTCAATCAAATAGTTTAAGTTTTTACCAAAAAGGACAAATTTTAACTCAGAAGATTAACTTTCTGCCAAGAAAGACGAATTTTCAGCCAAAAAGTTGAACTTTCAACTAAAAAATATAAATTTTTAACCAGATAGTTAAATTTTTAAATGAAAAATATAAATTTGTAACACAAAATGTAAAAAGCTTAATTGTCAGTTAAAAAATTTCTTTTCTACCAAACAATTTAACAAATTTTTATAAAAATAGTTAAATTTTCAACCAAAGAGATGAACATTCAACTAAAAAAAATTTGTTTGCTAAAGTAGTTGAATTTTTGATAAGAATTATGACTTTTTGCTAATATAGTTGCATTTTCAACCAAATAATAGAATTTTTAACCAAACGAGATGAATTCCCAACCAAAAATATAATAGGAGGCTTTTAAATAAAAAAAATGAACTTTTACCCACAAGTATAGTTGGGTTTTCTATTGGGTTTAAATTCTAAATGTTATCTAAGTTCGTAATATTTATTCCACTTATAACTCCTCCCCCTCCCACGTGTTACAATTTTAGTTTTTGGCAAATTTCTTTCTTTGTAAGTGACATTTATCAACAAATTATAGTATATCTAAAAATCCCTGACACATTCAGATCAATACTTAATTCCTGATCACATTTAGTGTAAAATTAAATCCCACGCGAATTCCAATTTCCTAACTCTTTCAATCACTTTTTCGCAAACTATGCTTTCCGCAATTCAAAGAACAATAATTAAAAGAGTATACCATCCGAAAAAAGATCCAGTTTCGAATAAATAATAGTTTATACAAATTTGAGCAAAATCGGTTAATATTTAGGGGTCGCGCAAAGACCATGAAGTTTCCCATTGATTTAACATGGGAAAAAGTCAGCTTTTTGTAAATCTAATATTTAAACCTGATAATACGTTACAAATAATTCCGTGTTTTAGTATATTGTTCAGAATTTGTCAGAGAATAAGAATCAATCATAAATTTTGAGGTTAAATAATTTTAAGCCACTTTTATGGGTCCCCAAAGAAAACCCCATAAGTGACAAATGTGAATTTTACGTAATATTGCAGTTTATTGACGCTTTTCAAAAATTTTACTTACATAAATAATCATTGATCAGTAATTTTAGAATACCCAGTCATTTGCTTACTAATATTCAATTGTTTAAACAATTTAAATTTGTTCAAATATTTGTTTTTTTAGCTAACTCGCGAAATGAACGTATTTTCTAGACATTATGAGTTATTTAATCAATAATAACAATAAAATAATTTGTTTAAATAATTTTAAAATTATTTAAATAATACGTATTTGTTCAAGCATATATTGTACCTAAAAAGAAGCAGGATAAAAATTTTCTCACTAAATTTTCGACAAATTTTAGTATTTTTAAGTACCAATTTGTTTATTATGAATACTCGTAGATGTTTGAACAAATTAAAATTTTTGAAACAACTTTTTTGTTTACATTTTTTTTTGTGCTATTTTTCGAAAGATTGACATATTTTTATGTTTTACATTGCTTTTTAAGAATACTCTTAAATGTTTAAACAAATGAAAATTGTTTAAAAAAATTTAATTTGTTTAAGGCCGTGTGACGAGTGGGTCACGTGACCGGATTCCTACCTTACCGACACTTTTTTTATTTGTAAACTTATTTTCACACGAATAGCCACATCGAGTTGAAAATTTGCGATAATAAATAAGAAGCACTAAGAAATACGGCTCTAGTCCTAAATTTTAATAATTATGAAAAAAGCAAAAAAAAAATTATTTACAAGAAAAACTTTTTTCATAATTATAAAAATTTAGGAACAGAGCCGCATTTCTTAGTGCTTCTTATTTATTATGCCAAATTTTCATCTCGATGTGGCTATTCGTGTGAAAATAAGACAATAAGTTTACAAAAAAAAAAATGTCGGTAAGGTAGGAATCCGGTCACGTGACCCACTCGCCACATGGCCTTAAACATCTACGATTATTCATAATAAACAAATTAGTACTGAAAAATATTAAAATTTGTCGAAAATTTAGTGAGATAAAATGTTTCTCCTGCTTTTTTTTAGGTAAAATATATGATTAAACAAATACGTATTATTGAAATAATTGTAAAGTTATTTGAACATATTATTTTTTTTTATTATTGATTAAATAACTCATAAAGTCTAGAAAATACGTTCATTTCGCGAGTTAACTGAAAAAAACTAATATTTAAACAAATTAAGATTGTTTACACAATTGAATATTAGTTAACAAATGACGGGGTATTCTTAAATTATTGATCAATGATTATTTATGTAAGCCAAATTTTTAAAAAGCGTCAATAAACCGCAATATTACGTAAAATTCACATTTGTCACTTATGGTGTTTTCTTTGGGGACCCATAAGAGTGGCTTAAAATCATTCAACCTCAAAATTTATGATTGATTCTTATTATCTGACAAATTCTGAACAATATACTAAAATACGGAATTATTTGTAACATATTATCGCGTTTAAATATTAGATTTACAAAAAGCTGACTTTTTCCCATGTTAAATCAATGGGAAACTTCATGGTCTTTGCTTAGAAAAATTTAAGGGAATTCAACAGAATTTGATGAAGTGCCTAAAAATTCAAGATGAGGTTATAATACTCCAGGATAAATAAGAAAAAAACCTTCGAAAATAAAAAAAAGCCATTAATAAAGCCATAGTAGAATTGAGTAAATCTAGAAAAATACAAGTGAATTAAGAATTAAGGGTGAATTCCACAAAATAATATAAAATCTCATAAAATCATTAACACCTTACTAATTTCCAACAAAAAAGTGAATAATGACTACAAAACCATTCAAAAGAATTCCAATCAATTGGAAATAATTTAAAAAACCGAAGAAATACTATTGATTTCAGTAAAATTTCAGCGAATTTAAAGGAAGAATTAAAAAGGATTTAAAAGAATTGAGGAAACATTAATAAGAATTCAGAGTGAATTCCAAATGAATTGCAAAAAATATTTGAAAAACTCTTGACATTTTTGAAACCCTACGAAATCCCTCACTTCTTGGGAATAAATTCATTGAAATCCATCAAAATATTAAAATCCCTTAAAATTATTAAACCCATTGAAAATCCCCTGAAATTGTTCAAATTTCTTGAAAATGCCTTAAAATCTTTTTAAATGCCCTAAAATATTTCAAAGTCTTTGAAATCCCTTCAAACTATTCAAATAAAAAAAAATTTCCTAAAATATTTCAAATCCTTTGATATCTTTTGAAATCCCTTGAAACTCTTTAAAGTCCTTGAAAACGCCTGGAAATCTTTTAAAATAACCTAAAATATTAAAAATCCCTTAACATCTTTTAAAATCCCTTGAAATTTTTTAAAGCTCTTGAAAATACTGATGAATTTGAAAAAAGAATCCATTAAAATAATTCAAAGCCTTCGATCATTTTATCAATTGATCATCATGATCATCTAAATAAAAACTTTTAAAGATAAAATAAAATCCATTGAATAAGTAGAATTGAGTAAATTTAGAAGAATTAAAGTGAATTAAAAAATTGAAAAGAATTCCAAAGAATTTAGGATAAATGAATAAGAATTCAAGGTGAATTCCAAAAAAATAATACCAAATATCTTTAAATCTCTGAAATATTTGACCCTAATAATTCCCGAAATCCTGGAAAATTTATTAAAATACCTTGAGAACCTTAAAATCCCTTACAATCATTGAAATCCTCGGACCCCATATAAAATCCTGCTAAATCTTTTAAAATATGTATCTTAAAACAGTATAGGTCCTGTAAAATCGTTCGATATCTTCCGAAATTCTAGAAAATTCTTTATCCTAAAATATTTCAAATGCTTTGAAATCCCTTCAAATTATTGAAATTAATCAAAAAATCCTTGGAATCTTTTAAAAATCCCTAAAATTTTTTGAAATCCCTTGAAACTTTTAAAAGCTCTTGAAAATTCCTTGGATTTAAAAATACTCTAACATCCTCAAAATCTCTTCAGATTATTGAAATCTATTACAAATTTCCTGGAATCTTAAAAAATACCCCGACATATTGCAAAATAATTCAAGACAATTCAGAAACAAGTATAGAATATATACTGAATAGAGATTAACCCATGCGTTAATTTATTAAAAGAAAAGTGACTAAAGTGATCATTCTTTTTACAAGAGTCACTACAATGAATTTATCTTTAAAAAGTAACTAAAACGTAATTTGAAAAAAAGTGAACAATGACTGTGTGGCAGTCCTGATTATTTTTTACAGTTACTTCTTACAGAAATTCCCTGATTTTCTACTTTTTTCAAAATCCCTGAATCTTGAAAGATTTGATCTTATTATACATGTTTTTAATGTTACATTAGGGGCTGCAAATAGGGTACCATAGGGACCAAATTTTGAAAATAGGGTACTTTAGGGACCTGAACTGAATATAGGGTACAATAGGGGATATAGGGACCGGTCTACGAGGTCTGAGAGAAGCGAAATAAAAATTCATGCAATAAAAAAGGTTTTTTTTAAGTCGTGAAAAATTTGCCCAGCCTAAAAGTAAGAAGTAATTTAAGACATGGGGATGACAACTGGATAAGGAACAATGTTTCGAAATTTTGTTTTTTAATGCTTTCAAGTAAGTTAGGATAATATTTATCGCTACATCTTAGAAATATCAGTAGTAAGGGGCACCTATAGTTGCAACTTACTACTAATATGTAAAAATCATTTCGCCTTCCACTCGTAAAAATGAATTCAAAAATTCTGAGATTGACAACTACATACGGACCATTTGGGTTTTCAGCTTTAGAGCACAGAGATTTAAAAAAAATATATTTTTAACACTCTAGAGGATTGTAAATAGAGGCCACACGCTTCTATACTTTTAAGTTAATATTGCACCATGTAGTATAGAAATAATTTTATTTTTGGTCATTATCAAGTTGTCATTTTTATATTTCCGTAAATTTAGTTACACACAGAAAAAACGGAAGTGAATTTTTGTTGCGGGAAATTTTCAAATAAAGTTGAATTTTTTCGCATCGAAACAAAACAAGATTCGAAAGAGTTGACATGGTAACAATTTCCAATGTGGTTGGTACATTTTAACACGTGAAGTTAATTATTGTTGCAGATAAAGATTACTCTGAAATCGCTGTAAAGATAAGATTTTGTTTTTTCTGTGAAGTTACAAAAAAGTAGATAAATGAAATAAAAATTCGTGCAATAAAAATTTTTTTTTTTCAAGTCGTGAAAAATTTTTTCAGCCTAAAAATAGGAGGTAATTCAAGATATGAGGATGACAACTGAATACGAAACAATATTTCGAAATTTTGTTTTTAACTACATATTTCAGGTAACTTAGGATAACAGTAGTAAGGGGCAACTATAGTTACCCCTTACTACTAATATGTACAAATCATTTTTCTTTCCACTGAAAAAATTATTTTTTTGAATGTAAAAATGACAACTTGATAAGGACCATTTGGGTTTTCAGTTCTAAAACACAGATTAAAAAAAATGTTTTCAACTCCATGGAACGTTGGAAATAATGGCCACACGCTTCTACAGTTATAAGTAAATTTTCTATCATGTGGTATAGAAATATTTTTCGTCCTTATCCAGTTGACATTCTCGCATTTTCGTAAATTCCTAAATTCCAGGGCGAACATCTGTCAAAATGTTGGTATATCAAACAATACATATATTGCACATATAAATTAACAGGCCCAAAAAAGTCCTTACTACAGTTTCATGATTTTTTAAAAAAAGAATCACTTTTTAAATTTATGAGATGGAAAGGACAATTTTGTTTTTCATTTCTCCCATTATAATTATATATTTGAAAACCTATCGTAGATAACTTTTTCGTTCATCCTGTAAAATTTCATTTATGGTCCTTAACTAGTTTTAATTTTCAAATCCGATGTCCTGAATTAAAAAGTCATTTTTTGGATGTGTATGTATACCATTAAGCCATTTCCCTTTCAGGGTGGGCGTGACACTACCCGATTTGGGTAGTGTTTCTAGGTGGATAGTTTCTTGTAGTAAATAACTACAAGTTGGGCTCGCCACACCCACGATGTGCCAACAGCACGCAGTATTCTCGAATGGTCACCCATCCAAGTACTAACCGCGCCCAACGCTGCTTAACTTCAGTGATCTGACGAGAACTTGTTTTTTCAGCGTGGTATGGCCGTTGGTGTGATAAGGTGTGATGAGCAATAAAACAAAAATATCGTGCATTAATAATTCGGGGAGAAAATTAATGGGTTTACCAATATCCAAAATAAAAAGGTAATAATAGATGAACTGAAGTAAATATGGTATAATATGTGAGCATTGTGTTGCATATAATGGAATAATGATAATAAATGTAATTAATCAACCGTACTGGCCAATATTTGCTTTGGCTCATAGAATTACCGTTATCAATGAAGATCAAAATAGCAGGAATGGTTCATGAAACGATTGTGTAAAATCATTTAATTAAATATGATGTGATAAATTCGTTGAAATGTGTTTTCCAAAGGGAATAATTTAGTCGGACTTAAATACCTTTCGCTAAAATTATTATTTAAAGTAAAGTTTTGTTTTTACTGTTTATCCAGGGTTGCTACAGAATCCCAATTTCAAAATTCCCTGGCTCTCCTTGACTTTTTCCTGACCAATTTTTCATTTTCCCTGGCCCTACTAAATTTTCTTTTTTTAATCTATAAAACTGCCTTGAAATACATGAATTTTTAACAAAATAGTTAAATTTTTAACTCAAAAAGATAAATTCTCAACCACAAATGAAATAATTAAATTTACAGTTTAAAGAAATTAATTTCCAACCAAGAAAAAAAGATTTTTCAACAGAATAGTTAAACTTTCAATCAAAGTGGTGAATCTTCGAAAAAAAAAGAATTCTCTACAAAAAAATGTAATAGTTGATATTTTCACCAACAAATATTTTCATTTTCAATCAAAAATAGTTAAACTAAACCAAAAAATACAAATTTTCAACAAATTAGTTTAATTTTCAACCAAGAAAGATTTTTCAGTCAATATAAAAAAAACTCATCCAAATGTTTAATTCCCAAGCCAAAAATATAAATTTTGTACGAAAATAATTGAATTTTCAACTCACAAAAGACGAGTTTTCAACAAAATAAATAAATTTGCAACTGAACAAGATAAATTTTCCAGTAAAAATAAAGTAGTTACATTTTCAGTTTGACAAAATAATATATATCTAAAAAAAAAATTTCAACAGAATAGTTAAATTTTCCAACTAAAAAATGAATTATTAACTACAATGAGGAACGCACAACCAAAAATAAAATGAATTTTCAACTAAATAGCTGAATTTATAAATCAAAAGATAAATTTTCTACCACAAAAGACAAATTTTCAACCAAAAAGAAAAACGAATTTTCAATAAAATAGTTAAATTGGGAACCAACGAAATGAATTTTTAACCAAAAATATGAAGTCTCAACAAAATAAGATTACTTTTCTATCAAAAAGAAGAATTTTTTGAAAAATATAGGAATTATCAACCTAATGGTTGAGTTATCAACTAAAAAGGATAAGCTTTCAACCAAATATGGAATAGTTATATTTTCAGTAAAAAAAAAAATTCAAACAAAACAAAAATGATGTTCAACAAAATAGTTCAATTTTCAACAAAAAAAAAAGGTTTTCAACGAAAGTGATGAATGATCAACCAAAGAAAAATTAATTTTTAACAAAGTAATTCAACAATAGAATAATTAAATTTTCAATAAAAAAGTTAATTTTCAACCAAACAAAATAAATTTTCAACCCAACAGATGAATTTTCAACCAAGAAAATTAAATTTCTATCAACAAAAATATAAATTTTCCACAAAAAATGGAAGTTACAGTTTCAGTTGAAAGAATTAATTTTCAACGAAAGAAATGAATTTCCAACCTAAAAGATAAATTTTCAACCAAGATTAATTTTTCTATCAAAAAAGGTTAATTTTCAACAAATACATTTATTTTCAACCAAAAATTTGAATTTTTAAAGAAATTGCCAATCTAATAGTTAAATTGTCTGCTAATGAAATGAATTTTCAACCAAGAAAATTAATTAGTCAACAGGAAGATTAATATTCTACTATAAAAAAAGATGAATTTTCAAAAAAATACAGAAATTTTCAACCAAATAGTTGAGTTTTCAACCGAATAAAATAAATTTTCAACGGAACATGGATTTTTTTTTATTTTCAACAAAAAACATATTTTTAACTAAAATAATGAATCATCAAAAAAAAAATAATTTTTAACAAAGCAGTTCCACTTTCAACTAAATAGTTGAATTTTTAATCACAAAAAGATGAATTTTCAACGAAAAATATGATAGTTGATATTACAATCAAATTTTTTTTATTTTAAACCAAAAAAATGTAGATTTCAAGCAAAAAAGACGGATTTTAAACAAAATAGTTGAATTTTTAACGGCAAAGATTTTCTACCAAAAATGATGAATTTTCAACAAAAAAGGTCAGTTTTTGACCTCGGTGAAGTTTGCAACGTTTAAAAAAAACGGATTTAAAAAAAATTTTTTTGCGCGAGAACTGAAATTTAAAAGTTCTAAATGGATCTGTTTAATGACGAAAGATACCCAAAAAAGTTTCATTCCCCTAGCACCTCCGGAGCACACCCCACTTCAACCCCTAAGAATCGAAAAAATCATAAAAAATGA